>CABFOW010002981.1:56341-83419 GCA_902141385.1 Timema californicum
CTTGATTATTCTTCTATTTTAGAACAGTACAAGGGTAGATATGACTATTTCCTCTTTATACTAAGTGTTCCTTTTCTCTAGCCAACTATCACATTTCTACCTTTCTCAGCACTCAAACGGAAAATAAGTTGAGACCATTACTAACTCATTCCCTTTCTGTCAAAGGAATGGATCTATAAAAAAAAGTTTCATTTGAGGTTTACTATCAAAACTACTGATTAAATCGGGATGTGACTTACAAAACATTATTGTAAGTTCTGGAACCAGTGAAACCCTCAGTACCCTGGATGTCAATTCATTAGTATGAAAAGACGAAACCCAATTTCAGAAATGATACATCTTTCAGCCATGCTGGATCCCTTAGTCTAGCAGGCAGAAGGACAACTGACCAAGTTAATGTGTTGGTCTGGTCAAGTCACAAACATATTTCTCTATATGCCTGTATCTGCTGTAACACCATATCATATCAGCCTCTTTATCTGGATTATAGTCAACATCACCATCTGACACACATTTTGGTATTCTACAGTTTCGTACAATGGTGACAAGGTCATAATTAAATACATCATTTATTTTATTTCAATTAATTAATATGTTTAAAAATGCACATTTTAATTTTATGATCTTAGAACACGTGAAGGTGAGCAAATGGTATTAATATTTTATAATTCTTATCATGCTAACATATCTCATGATTTATACTCTTTACCTTATGTCTGACTGAACTTACTGCGGTATATAGGGCCGGTTAGGATAAAGAAAGGGGATAAGGTCCTATTACTAAGTATAAAATGGGTGTAGATTTTGACAGGAATGATAATAATAATACATTAGTAAATAAATCCGGTACAAATAATAAGGATAATATAGTTTATCTTACTAATAAAAAGGATTTGTGTGTGTGTAGGGTTAAAACTCCCAAACCAAAAAACATAGATATCTGAAACTCCCCATACGCAATTTGTGCAACATTATGGCGCTAAACTCAGACTTTTTTTATATAATATTTGTAGACTAGATCCATTGGTGTCTGAACATTTAAATCAAGTGTATAACTCAAATGGGCAGAAAGACAAGGTGCTAAAAAACACTTAAATCTTGTAGCCAACAAATAGTTTTGCTAAGAAGTATTCAATACACCAATTAATTCTTCACTCTCAGAATATAATATACTATTCATCCGTTTTACTTGAGACTTACTGACAAGAAAAAAGTCATCCTAGTTCCAAAGAAAAATGTCAACCTTAAATCCAAAGAGAATTGTCAACCTTAAATCCAAAGAGAAATGTCAACCTTAAATCCAAAGAGAAATGTCAACCTTAAATACAAAGAGAAATGTCAACCTTAAATCCAAAGAGAAATGTCAACCTTAAATTCAAAGAGACATTTCAATATTACATCCAAAAAGAGACTATGAGACCCGAGAATTGTCGACCAGCTGGTAAATAGTAATTAATTGCGTCAATACTATTAAAAATGGGAATATTAATTTAGCACACGCTGAGATGGATTAAGAGACAAGTTTCTCCTGAGCTCACATCACCAATAAATATTCACGCCACATGCAATCTTACAGGGATTCGAACCATATTCTCTGGAGCTATTCGTAACTTACACTCAGATAACTAAGGGTACAAGATGATGTTTCACCGTTTATTTTTCGTCCCTTAGGCTTGAATGATGACCTTGCGGCGTGTTGTAGTACCAGTCCTGGTAAAGGAAGGAAATGCAGGCACGTTAAAAAAGTGGTCCAAAGGGATGTGTATATGAGCGAAGTTAAAAAAATCCCTGTTATTAAAATCAACTATAATGATAATAAATCTAATGAAATTATCAAATTACAGTTTTTTAATATCGTGCTTCCCAAAATTAATAGATGTATATTATATATATGTTAGAAAACATATTTAATGTATTATATTTCAAATAATAATTAAACGTGTAGCTAAGTAAATTGAAGAGATATGTGCCAAAAATGATTATCAAATTAATTGGACATAGTCATATGGTTGATCATGAAATATTAATTTAGATTGGTTTGATATAGATAAAGTTATTGAAATCATTATGAACTCTACATTATTTACACATCGATTAAAGGATATGATTTATAAGTTTGTTTTATAAAAGAAGAAACACATGGTGTTTTTTGAGTTTTATGAAATCTTGGGAACTAATTGGAAAATATATCTCTAAAATACTTTATTACTTTTACTACTACTTTTAGTAATACTTTTACTTCTTTCTATTAGACCTACACATATATTAAAACTCCTACACTTGTGGATTTGGGATAAAAGAATGTATTGCCCTAACTTGATTAACTGTACATGCTTTTTTTTCTGATATATATCACCGTTTTCTGAAAGTGCTCAGTAAAATACACCCTAAATGAAATATATAACATGAACATTATCTAAATGGATAATTAGTTTTTTTATTTTAAATACACCTAAAACAAATAGGGGCCGTAGTAATAGGGAGGGAGGTTATGGGACTTAACCTCACCACCCCCAAAATTTTCTGATGGTTTTAATATGAAACTTGGCCTTGTATCAAACTTAAAATAACATACAGAGATATTAATTTTCAAAAAATCTACCAGTGAAGTACCACTCAAAATAACTTTTGGGTGCATTCAATATTAAAAAAATATACAGACCAATATCACTATAAATGGTTTCTAGAGGCATCCAATTTTTAAATAAACCCCTTAGGGATTAATCCAAGAAAAGGACCACTACAATAGCTTTAAATTTCAAAAATGTATTGAGGGAATACCACTTTCAATATCTTCTAAAGTCATATTAAAAAATTAGGTGAAGACCATTCCAAATAGCTTTTAAGGGCATCTAATTTTAGAAATTTGCTCGTGGACCACTTAAAATAGTTTTTAGAGGAATATACTTTTCTAAAACAAAAAAAAATCAGCTGAAGAACTCTCTCAATAGTTTCTAAAGCGTTCCAAATTTTTTTAAAAACCCTGTGAGCACTTTTTAAAATAGTTTTTAGAAGCATCAATATTTAAAAAAATATTGCCAATGAAGGATTAATTAAAATATCCTTTAGGTGAATCCAAATTTAAAAATGTTTTGGAGGTGGAGGGAATATTATTCTAAATAGCTGCTAAAATAATATTTTCAAAAATTCTTCAAACGAGGATGACTACAAATAGCTCCGAGGAGCATCCAATTTTCAAATAAAAATTGGGGGAAAGAAGGATAAAAAGTCTCTACAAAACGTTTTCTCGCGTACTTCTTCTTCCTATCTTACAGAAATAAAGCTCCACCCTCCAAAATAAAATAACAATGTTCTTAATTAATAGGGTTAAATAGTGAGTCTTAACAACATTATGTCATAAACTTACTAATTTGAAATCTTTAAAAATCACCCTCCTCTTCCTGGTTCCTTAGAGTAACTAGTGTAAGTTTCTTATATATTTTCATCTAATAGTATTTTGTTTTTAAATATTATATGAGTAAGTTTCTATATCCCGTCAGGACTAGAATAAAAACCTCTTAGAGGAAGTCGATCAATGTCTGAGGAACAACTACTAATCGATATTTGCCGCGGCCAAAGCTCAATGTAAAAGCTCACATTATGTAAGGTATGGTTCCACCTATATGTAATACCTCAATCCAGTTTTCGCCCACTTATTTCTATGCAATTTTATCTTGATAGTATATATGTTAATGATTAAATACATTTTAATATAATAAATGTATATTTTATTATATTTATTTTCAATGGCTATTTCATTTCCAAATATTAGAGAATTATTCTTAATTAACGTTGACAAACATAAGGTTTAATCGGTATGGTATAATCCTAGCTCTTTTGTGTATCGAATTTTGTATTGGTTTGATAATCTTTGCCTTTTGTTTTTTATTTTTGCTTACTTTTCCCACTGCCTCTTATTACCTAATTGGTATTTAAGCTTTTGAATTATGCTAATGGTATAGGGATGAGGAATGGAGGGTGAGAGTAAATGCCTCCTTATTTTCATAGAAGCAGAGTGGTGAACTATCACACTCGGCCGGGATTCGAGACTCAACCCACCTGTCAGACTATTTGAGCCTGTCGTCTTGTATGAGCGCCCACCAATGCGATTAAATTAAGAGTTAATCGATTATAAATAAACGATTTTGAATCACTTTATTAATTAAACTAGGTTCTGTGTCTTACCTTTAGCAGGCGATCCATCGACTAGTGCTGAGAATATCAGGGCGATAACCAAAGTTACAACTAAAACCCTCATGTTGATGTATTTAATACGTAAGCCACACTATCTAAACCAAGAAATAATATTCCTTGAACTGTTACTTGAATGGTTTCACAGGAAACAATGAAGTGCTCAACATATTCTGTAGGTGACATCAATCTTTTTACATTGTACATACATGCGCGCGCACTCATGACGTGACTGCTGCTAGAATTAATCTCAATTGAAGCTAAATGGTTAGGATGTGAGCGCTTTTACATCCCCACCAATCAAAATGAACACTCAAGTATCTAGCAGTCGACCGGATCAAGATTGAATCTTGAAAATGGATGTCTTTGAGATATGTGCTAACTCTCGCATCGTAATGGATGCAATAGAGGATATATACCGGCTAAAAGAATTGCGTACACCTGTATTTATCATATCATATTGACTCGGTACTTTTTTATGTTTGTAAAAACTTCTCTGTTTCACATCGTATCTGCTTGGTAAGTTTTCTTTTGATGTTAGGGATCCTTATCGCAGCGTATCTGCTCCTAAGCACCAATTTACAGTTTTTCATTTTATTTTGTTGCAAAGTAACTAATTACACAATCATAATTTATAGACTTATATTAGACTATCTATTAATATCCCAGCGGAGTGAATTAAGGTTCGATATTCCTAAATGATTTTCCACCAGCCCACCACGCAAACTCAAGTACAGTGTCTTTAAATATCTACCTTCTTCATCCATATCCTATTAGTTAAAATGTGTCGCGTATTAATATGCAGAGCACGTACAAAATTTAAGTCTGGTGTACGATTCTCGAACAACTACACTGTTTTTTCTCAACAGTGGTGCTCTATATCCTTTTTTTAGGCAAATATTATATCATTTCTATATAAATGTAGCTAATCACCCACAAAAAATATAACATGAACATAGACAAAGAAAAGTAAACTTCCATTTCTGTCCTAAACAGAATAAAATGCCTTAAAGTGTATGGACAAACTTTCAATTAAAAATAAACTTCCAGTTCTATCTTAAGTAGGCTAAAAGTGCCTTAAAGAAGGGAAAAGACACATCAAAAGCATGCTAATTTTCTGTTCTTTCAGAATTAGGGTACAAGTAGGGTACAAGTGCCTTAAATAACATGAACAAACTACCATACATATGGCTAGCTTCCTGTTGTACCCGAATAAGGTTACGACTTTATGATTAAACACGTCTTAAAATTCTGGAAAAATATATTTTACTGTTGAATGTCCTTAAAATACATGGACAGACTCCTTAACAAACTCATAACCTCTCGTACTGCTCCACTGAAAGAGCCCTACTCGTGGCGATGGAATGATCACCTCCGGTAATTATCTTGAAGATTGAGTGGTAACAAAGGGAAGAGGTCACCGAAACTTGGTTTTTCCTTGTCCGAGTCTATTAAATAATAGAGCTCATAGATCACAGGCCCTGAATTTATAATTCACTTTGTGGTTTTGGCACCATAACAATTCGAACTATTACACTTCACTTTAAAACAATTTATAAACGTCAATTAATAGAAAGTATAATGAATGACTTTGTAAATTCTAGGATCACGATCAACTAAACGTTCCCTTAACTTTCACGTAACGTTACTTAACGTAACTTAAAGGGTCTCCTCTTGTTTTTAAATACAAGTCATCACGATGCGGTTAACTCAACGGTTCCCTTAATTTAAGATTTGTCCAGGGAGAACTTTCACGTTAAATGAAGATTACCACATGTTCTAGATAGCCAATCATGTTGTGAGTGATATCAACAAGGCTATTTAATACTTCAATTGTTCGATTATGGTATGCAGACAAATTATTAGGTACAATTTTAATTTCCACGTTTCACGAAATCTAAAACGTCGCAACCTTTTGATATACTTAATTTTGTATGTTCAGTAAAGCTCACTGATTAAAAAAAATAAGATTCAAACAATCCACATAAATTGTCTGTGTTTTTCTAGAGTTGTTACGTTAATGTTAAAAGAACCCTGATCACACTAGTTTCTTTACGGTAAGTGAACTTAAAGTTGATCGCGATCCCGGAATGAGGTTGAATAAAAACACATTTAGGAAAAGTAAATCAATAACTGCCTATAAACTAATTATTTACGTATATAAAATAAATATCGTGACACAATTGTACGTATTTTCTCATATAGTCTCTAAGTTGGGACAAATTTTAAAAAAAGTATATCAGTAAACACTACCCAATTTTTCATCATATTAATACACAAATTATAATAATCATGTGAAATATTCTTGAGGTATAAATTAAAAAATATATATACCTTTAAAAAAAACTCAAATTTTCAAAAATAAATAGAATCGGTGACAAACTCAAATCACCCAAGTGCAACTTTAAGCCCTTGAAAATTAGTAAAAAATCACACTTACATAAACACATGTTATTTGGCAACAATGATTTGACCTTCAATTTCTAGTTCCGGGTGGCGGGCGTAAGTAAATAATGTCGAACATCAATGGTGTGTTGAAGCTATCAATGTTTCTTGCATTTACATGTACCCCTTTTGCAATGACCTGTTTTGAATTTTCTGTTGAGACCCACGCAACGAGTCTTACAAGTTTCGGTGGTACCGAAAATACCACAATCATTGACCTTCGTATCGTCAGATCCTGGAGAAAAACTGTAAGTTAGTGACATATTGTACTTAGATATAAATTCCTCAGAGCTTAGCCTAAGCAAAAATAAATAAACTTGACATACCAAAAGGAAATAATTATAGCCAAATTGGTTCAAGTTATAGTCATATATATACACACACACCCTCAGTGGACCCGACCAGGATTTGAACCTCAATCTTCCCGTCTTCAGCAGACCAGCCTAACATGAGATCAACGCCTTAGACTATTCGGCCACTGAACTGGGTCAAATTAGGTTAAACGGAGAATAAAAAATATTTCTATTATATGTGGTTTTACTTTAAAGATACATTTATAAATAATGTAGTTTTTTCAATCACTAAGTAAGAAATAATATTTAATTGTATCATATAAATTTCATTAATGATCTTACTACTACCCATCTTTACAAAATTTAGAAAAAAAAAACCCTTTACATATTTGGTTCTTGAAATTAAAATAAAGTTTTTTACTTCTAATCAAAATGACATTCTTCTGCAAAAAATGTTTAGTTTGATCAATTGATTTTTCTTAAATCTTATGTTTATACTAGGCATATATTTTGTCAATTGAATTCAACAAAAATGAATTACCGAATATATTTAAAAGTATAAGGCGTCTCTTAATCATATATATTCTAATAATTGAAAAAAGTGTTATTTCCCCGAGATTTCATAGCCTAAATTGAACAAAATAGTTTTGTCCCTAATTTATTTTTGCATAAATTTATAATGGAAAAGTAAACTTGTATTAGAAAAACTCTACGTAAAGTAATGTAAGTAAGTACTATGCAGATTTGGGCGTGTTTTTTATAGAAACTCACTGTAAAACATTGTGTATTTTCTTTTATTATATTATTATGCCCGTGCGAAGCCGGGTTGGGCTGCTAGTCATTTATATTCTAATAATGGAAAAAGTGTTATTTCCCTGAGATTTCATAGCCTAAATTGAACAAAATAGTTTTGCCCCTAATTTATTTTTGTATAAATTTATAATGGAAAAGTAAGCTTGTATTAGAAAAACTCTACGTAAAGTAATGTAAGTACTATACAGATTTTGGCGTGTTTTTTTTAGTAATGTATCCGCAAAAAGTTCTAGTTCCGTTTAGTTTATAAACTCACTCAAAAGTGACAAAACCTTAATTTTAATTTAATATGTAAACCCTAGGAGATATCAAGTAACAAACTTAAATTTCACACAAATAGTGCGATAGCATTTAATCAATAATTGAATAAATAAATTATATTTAAGACTTACCATTCACAATACCGTAGGTTGAAAGCATAATATTAACTGCTAACATGAAGCAAATAAGTTGTAGCCTATTCATTATATTATAATTATTCAACACGAGAGAGTCCTAAAGACTATGTAGCTACGTGCAAGTTGACGAAGTATTGGTTTATTTTTTTATTTATAAATAACTGATCGTTTAAGTTGTCTAAGGCCATAACATGTTGATGATACACAGAAAATTTCGTTATAAATGTATCCAATTTGTTTTACCTATCCATGTTTACATAATATGTTTGTTACAAGCTAATGTTGCTATGGTTTTATTACATTATTTTATTTCGAAACATATACAAAAATAAGCTACAACTATCCTATATCAAATTATTATAATTATTATATTCTCAGATTAACACCACTATTATAGGTGTGTATAAATCTGCACATTACTTTAACCGAGTTTATTAAGTCATCCAATTTCAACGGTAAAATAAAAGAGTAATTTTAGTTTTTAATGGAGAGTGTAATACATTTTAATCAATAAAACATTATAAATATATCTGACCACTGCGGTTAATTGCATTACATAAACTTCTTTGAATATAAAGTTCCCAGAAATTTTGATTTCTAAGAAATTAGATCAACGTTTTATGCGAAATAATAATAATAGGTTATTCTCAAATAAATTTGTATTAAAACATTATCTCTTAAAACGGTATATTATATTGATTGAATTATTAAAATTACTATTTCATGATTACTTGGCACTCACTAAGAATAGTGTCATTAATCAATATGTACAACAGAAAAATTAGTGATTTCATAATAAGTTACACACGAACACTATTAACTATATTTTTTACCTGCTTCGGTGGCCGCGTGGACTAAAGTTACTCTTGCAGTAAACTAGACTGCCATTGACGGGGAGATCAAAGTTTGAATCTAGGTCGGGAGAACTGAGTCTGATTTTACAAAATTGTTTCCCCACTCTACCTTCGTGCAAATTTGGGTACATTTCCTCTAAATATAACCTTCCTAATCCTTTAAATTTTTAGCATAAGTAGTACATGAGCGTATACATCCCGAATGGTTAGTAATACGTGTTACTAGAAAAAAATAATCGGAGCTATCACCAAGATAATAATTAATGTGATAATAATCATAAATAATATAATATAATTATGATGATACTACTAATAATAATAATTGATTATTTTCTCATTATTATGTCCCCTTGTCTTTTCTAAACAAATAAAAATCAATGAAACTTGTGCTAACCACACACTGCATTTTTAATTAATATAGGTCCAGTTAGAGAGTTTTACCTTTTATGATTAACAGTAAAAATCATAAGTATTGTTTTCACGAATTATAAATCAGACACCCTGTCGTATAATTAAAATAAATCATATTTAGATTTATGCCCAACCCCACCTGTTAATTGAATGCATTAATAAAGTATAATCATAATAAAACAACAAGGTAAAACAATAAAAAATAATATCCTACAATTATATACATTTCAATGAATTTATTTAAACCCTTTTTTAATCTTATTGGAAGAGGGCTAACTGAAAAACCTTTAACACTTTTGTTGGTTGTATATCATTAACGAACCTACGTTATAGGACGTATTTTGCAACAGATGCTATTTTTAGCAACATGTCTAGATTTTTGTTGACGGAAAGGTCTGTGTTCGAATCTTGGATAGGGAGGTTTTTATTTTTACTTAAATTTTTCCCACACTTTCATCGCACATCCAGGGTACAATTTATTTAAACTCGAACTCCCTGATCTCTATACCACTAATGTAAATATCCTGGTCACTTGGATGGGAAAATTAAAAGTGGAGCTAAACAAAACGCATTTTTGAAGAAAAGAAAAATGTGCACCGTGTCTTTATACGCTTGCGCGCTATCACCAGATCTGCACGTCTAGGATGAAGGTGAGATAACTATAATTTATAGTAAATGTAAAAACATTTTATTGAAAGAAAAGGGGTGTAATTTAGGGAACCTCAGTACACATAGTTGGGATTTAAACCCCAACCTTTCCGTCACCAGAAAATTATTATATAAGAGACTGACGCCTTTTCACGCATGTCCACTGGTGTGGGCAAGTTTTATTAATTCTTTGAAAGATAAATGAGTGATCTATTGTTTTGAAACGTAATTACACATCTACCTAAAAATCTTCCACACGCATGATCGTCACAAAAAATAATAATTTCAAGTCCTAAACTCCCCTTGTACCTTAAAGCTTCGCTTACCTTCAGCAATTATGTCTTAAGGGGGTGGTTCTTGTGGCACTGACACTCTAGGAGGTCTTTCGCCTTTCGTTAGAGGTCGGAGGTCACAAATGTAGGCGGGCACGTGTTAAAAAAAATAAGGTTGGAGCGAAAGGTGAGGGTAGAATGAAGGGGGAACCTAACGTATTCCTAAAAGAAGATATACAATTTTTTTCATTTTATTTTTTCCCTTGAATCTTTTTGACAGCGCTCTCGAGACTCAACCCAGTGCACAATATGTAGCATTGTTTTACGAGAGGGTTCTCTAGAAGGCCGTCAACCCCCTAAACTCCTCCCCTCTTTTCTTATTGTAATATAACTTATAAGGTGTTCAAGAAGGCATTAAATAATAGTAGAATTAATCATTTTAAGCCCACATAAACCAACTTAATGTAAGGCTCATAAAATCTGATTTGCCGGTGATGGGGATGTTAGGATTTCAATTCTATTTGGGGCTTCTGAGAGATTTTACCTCTAAAACGGTTTTTCACTCTCTTTCCTTGCGAGTGTGAGTAAAGTTACTCTAAATTATCTACCACACGAGAATAGTTAAATATGGATTGCACAGATGGGTAGTAAGACGTGGTGCAAATAAAACATGTAAAGGTACTAAACCCAATTTCACATCACTCAGCCCTCAAATTACTCCAATAATATACACTGGGACCCTTGGATGAAAGGTTGAATGCTCTACCAGCTGAGGTATGGTGTAGAGCTACTAAAACTAATAACCATAGTGATATTATTATTATTATTAGCACCACGTCTTACTACCCGTTCGGCCTATACGCACTAACGCTAATGTATAATAGTAGGAGGATTGTGAGATGAAGTCCAACACCTTACACCTAGACCACCAGATCACCTATTATTATTATTATTATTATTATTATTATTATTACTAGATTTAATCATACTTTTTGACACCTTAGCTCAGTCGGTAGCGTGTCTGTCTACTGAGCTAAGAGTCGCGGTAAGATTCGTTAGTGAATTGTGGGTTTCCTCTTTCAGAGTGATGAATTAATGGCCGGAGCTGAATGTTTTATATCTATTATAGATTTAAGTTAGTTTATAAGTTGTGTGCTGATATAATGTCTATTCAGAAAGTGCTTGTTAGATATTTAAAATAATTTAAAATTAAATTTAATAATACCACAGTACATCTAAATTAACCGGCCCCGTGGTGTAGAGGTCAGTGCATAAGGCTAGGAGCAAAGTGATCCATGGCTCGATTCCCAGCTAGTACCTCGGGTATTTTCCCAATATGTGAATTACCCCAATAGTCACAAGAGTTTTGTAAAATTAACTTTAAATCAAGTTTAAATATTTCCACTGGTTCCAAACCCCATAATCACTATCATCGGGACATGGAAAGAGGCTCCACGGAAAGGATGTACGATTAGTATATTCGGCCATTCGGCGTCCCCTGGGCTACGGTACATCAGTACTGTACTGACTAATCTTTCCACAGTGTCACAAATGATGTAGCCCAGATGCGCATTATTATTATTATCATTGTTACATTTAAATTAATAAAATAAGGAGATTAATGAAAAATATGACACAATAAACTCCAATGCATATCTTTGAACAAACGTAACGTATTGATACACATTAAGATATGTTCACTTCACGCGTCTATCTGAAGGGAAACGCTCACGTCTGAGGGACATGCGCACACGCGCGCATTGCTTCGTATCAGCGTCGCGATGTCGATATCCTCGGGGGTTGTCAGGAACGTACGTTATACGCAACCACATATATCCTCAAAAGCTATCCAATTCCAATCGGAGGAGGAGGAGGGGGTGGGTGGCACGGCACCATCCCTGATACGTCTGTGAGTATAGACGAGGGGGTAGGCTTGGGGTCATGGGGTAACGGCTGATACACCGAACCATCTCGCCGTCCATCCTTGCGAAAAAATCTCCCTGCCAGTTGATGGACGTGCTCGTACAAGTAGGGGAGGATGTAAGGGGGAGCTAGTAACAGGTGGGTGTGGTGTACAAAATAAGGGGAATCACGCAAACTTTGGATAATCTCACTTTGTGGGATTGCGCCAAGGGACGTCACAAGTGTTTCATACGACCTGGGTGAGATTTAAGATTAATTTTGTGTCCCAGTTGCATTCTGTAAAATACATATAAAACGCACCCCTTGAGGGCCGTAAAATAATAAAAATGTTCCAAAATACTGGGAAAAAAAAGAAGAAAATAATAGAAAAGAGATAACTAAATCAAAATTTGTGATTCACCTTTCCTTACTTAATTTATGTGTGAACCAATATTATCTGTCCTTCCCTTCATCTTTTTAAGCCTTCAACTAAGTACCAAATTGATTCGCCGGCAACTTGACCCTGAATGTCATAAAACCATAACATTAGTGTTGGGACACTCGAATCTATTGAAGTTCAATATCTTCTGAGTTTTGTCCGAACAGATGAAAAAAAAAATCAAATACACTTCTCAATACATTAAATGGATTTACTAATATGTTTTATGTTTTAGAAACATTATTTGTGTATTTAATTGAAAGAGCCTAATAATTTTCATGGAAAAGGTATTTTCACACACTTTCCAGTTTTTTTTTACATTCCATAATCAATTTGGGACCGACGCGACGGCTTTACATTTCTTCTCAATGAAGATGTGTTACCGATTTTTATCGCTAAAGAACAATTCGTTGACTGTCTGAGTTTGAACCCATAAAGATCGGGTCCTGAGACCAACACGTTACCACAAGACAACCTAGGTTGACGTGAACCTACAATTAACAGGATTTACCTAAATGGGTTGGTGGTATTTAGCTAGTTCACTGCTATAGTGGAAAGCTATAACAGAATATCTTAGTATAGTTACTTTAGGTGTAGCTGTTATCCTATTTTCAGAATAAATTACTATTAAACGGAGTACGGAGGGAGTCTCTCACCTTCTTCCAAACCACCCTAAATGTGAAAGGTTAAAGAAAAAAGGTTCACAGTGTATGTTGATAGGCCTGTACTGGACACGATAGACATGTTCACGTGATGCAAGACAGGGTGGAGCTCACAAAAACACACACTGGAGGCGCCACAGGTCGCAGTCAACATGGAATGGCGGTCATTATTCTCTCTAGCCTCGGCATTTCTCGAGATTGCGGACTTCCGTTACAAGGTGGAGCTGGTTGAGATTTATTCATCTGTTTACACACCAACAGTTTGCGGTCACTACTAGAGGAGGGCGTGGGCGATAAAAATAAATAATTCAATACAGAGATGCTTACAGATATAATCTGTGTAAATATTTCACAACATGGATAGCACCTAGTTTATAAGTAGGTCCTAATACAGCTCAAACCAGACGTTTACCTTAATCGTGGCGCGTCTTACTGTAATATACTTTGAAAAATACAATGGAGTTTATATTAGCGAAATAATATCATATTTTATAAAATAAAAAATCTAGAAAATAAAAAATAATTACATTTATCTCAATTTTGCTGTTGTCAAAATTAAGAATTCAGAAGATCTGACTTTGATCATTTTTATGGTTCGAGCGTAAATCTCTATCAAATGTTACTGCTGATTGGCTGTGAAAAGGACTCAAGACGTTGCAAAGGGCTAGTTTCACAGTTAGACTTAGTACGCCTCAAGTGCTGCGCTATAATAAATATAGGACGTCACCTATCTAGACTAGAAGGGAATGAGCCAGTTTCATATGAGGTATTGGCCCATTCCATTCGAGTTTAGGTAGGCGACGTCTTATATTTAGTATAATGCCGCACTCGAGGCGTGCTAGGTTTGAGTATGAAACTGTACCTAGGATATAGACAGAATGTTTTATTTATTTTTATCACCATGTCTTTCTATCTGTTCAGGTTATACCATATAAAGATAATCACTACAATGAGGTAGGTGTGAGAAAGGAATTTTAGACAATTTTAAATAGCTCCAAAATGGGTCTAACAATTTTTTTCACTAAGGTATACTTGGAGAGTATTTTGCCTATTGGTTTTTTGAAGAAAAATAACAGTTTAAGTTACAGTTGGCTGAGAAATAATTTTCGAAAATGTTGTTTCAAACTCTTAATAAAAGAAAAGTACGTACAATCGTGTTGCACAATTTATTGTATATTTAAATCTGATAGCAACAAATTAATTTAAAAAAATTACATGTCTAGACTTACTAATAAAATATAATAATGTTAAATTGATGGAAGTAGTTGTACAGCAGTTAATCAAGTATTGATTGAACTTTGTAGCAAACTCAGAATTTATATTTAAAAAATTCATGTAACGTGAAAATTAAATTTTATTGCACTGAGATTATAATCTGATATTGCTAAGCATATTGACGGCGAACACAATATTAAAAACAAAAAATGGGGCACACACATGGAAATATAATGGTAAAACCACAATAAGGATCAAAGTTTGGTCAAACTTCCCTCGTTTCAACTGAAGAAGATACATTTTCAGTGAGGTTTCAGCTGAGCTAAAGCCACCTGTGTCAGTCGCCCGTCAATACAGGATTAGTCGTGCCCACCTTGCTGAAGACCACCGCGGTTCTGTGGTTTACAGGGGGGATTTACCGCGGTGCGGGATTAAATCGTTCCCCGCTGGTATGCAAACAACTGAAGTATGGAAACAACCATGCTCGTGTTGCTCGCTATTGACAGCTATTGTATCGGCTAAACACTCCAGAGTCGGGGGGCTTTGCCGTGATTGCTTTATTAGGAGAAATTAACATCCAAGTTCTAAACATTGAGTTTGTATCACCACATGACTTACAGACTAATTTAACACGGCCAAACAAACTACTTAGTCCGATATCTGAGTGTCATCGGCTAGGATCCCCGGCCTAGAACATAGTTAGACTATTTAGACCTCGTTTATTGGGACACGTTAAAATATACATATAACATATAAAGAGAGAGAGAAAGAGCTCTGCTAAGCCTGTGGACGAAGTTTTAATCTTGGAACTAGCGTGTTCGACTTATTTTACAGATGGATAGAAAGAGAAAGAGAAAGGGGAAGACAAGGACGAGAGAGAAAGATGATGACGAGAAAGAAAGTGGAGGCTGAAATACAAACATAGGGGTAAGAGATAAAGAGGAGAATGGTATACGAAGATAAAAAATGAAAGATAATCAGAAGGATGATAGATAAACAGGAGTATGAGAGAAAAAGAGACAAATGAAAGCCAACGAGGATGTTAGATAAATAGGATGAGAGGTGAAAATAAAGATGAGATATAAATAGGAAGATGAGAGATAAAGAAGATGGAAAAGAAAGATGGGATGAGAAAGACAAAAGTACAAAGCGAAATATGAAATTAAATAAATAGAGAAAGAAGAGATAGAGAAGGAAGTAAAACGAGAAAAAAATGAGATAGAAAGAATGAGTAAGAGAGAAAAGGAGAGAGAAAGAATGGCTAACTAAAGGATGAACGAGAGAAATAGATAAGGGGGAAGAGAAAAAGGTAAAGTTAATCTACTATAGAGAAATATAAATAAACAGAGATCAATATTGAGATAAAAAGAAATAGGAAAAATTGAAATTAAATGAAAATGAGGAGGAAAAAAGAGAATGAAATAGTTGTGAAGAGCCTGCTACCAACTTTTTTAATTTTGTAGGCAGTGAGTTCAAGCAGTTTTCTCAGGGAGGGAGGCAGGCATTCGGTCCGTGACCCGGGCCGATCAACTGGTGTTTGTTTTTAAAGTATGGTATTTTTCTTTGTATTTTTGTATTTTTCTCAACTTGTATTCAATTGAAATTTGGTATTTCCATTAAATACATATACATTAAAAAATAGAGGATTTAATTTAGTTTAAGTACTGATTATCTCAAAGAGTTGGTAATTTATTTATTATAAGTGAACTTTTTAAACTGAATGATTATATCAGGACACGAGAATTTCTATGAGTGAGAGTGAAAGGACCTACGGTTTTGTCCGGAAAAGGTATCTTCACATACCTTTAAGGGTTCCTTTACGAACCAAAATTTACATGGAACCAACTGCTTTACTTCACCTCTGAAGTATTCTATCTCTCAAGTAAAATCCGTCGACCCCAGCTGGGTTTGACCCATGAAAATTTGATCCAGAGGTGAGCATCTTACCCCAAAACTAGTGAAATCGACAAACGGCTAGTAAATAGTGTAGCCCTAAAAATACATTTTCAAATAAAATTGACTTGCATGTAGGAAGGGATTTTAAATTTTGTTTCTTATTGAAAACCAAAACACAATAGTCATATGAAACTAAACTCAAATTCATTACGTAAAAAAATGCATTTAATGCAAATACTTTCTTATTTTAAAAACAAGATATTTATAATTATATCGAAAGGAATTTTATGATATTTCTTCATCAAACTTCTTTAAAAATTATACAATATCATTTAAGCTTAACACAATATTTTCTTGTTATTTTTATTGGCCTATTAAATGTTATATAAAAATATTATGACCCCATAATCATACATTTTAGTTAAGTATAAAACTTTAATGTTTCATTAGTACGTTGGAGTGTAAAATTAATGAATATATTTTAAACTTTGTTCACTATTTCTTGCTAAGGTACCGTATTTGATACAGCATTGTGACCTGTCTATGTGTGGACGTGACTGTTTGACCGTTTCTTGATTAATTTTGAACTAATCGATAGAGTTCTACAAAACATGGACAACACAGCACCACCTACTTGCCCTCCCCCACACCCCTAGAACCTCTTTTATACTTTTTATATGTATCTTCCTATTAGGTTTATTAGGAAGAGTTCTTTTTTAAATCTTAAGAGCGTGCATTACATCTACATCAACTCTGTGATACATTTGGATTGAAATCGTACATTTACACGAACGCTATTGCACGCGAATCATTTCTGATTAACCCACCTCGGTGGCGTAGTTGGCTAACGCACTAGTCGTGTTAAGCTCGACTTCTGAGGACGGGAAGATTGAGGTTCGAATCTCGGTCGGGTGAACTGGGGGTGGTTTTTCCTAAATGGTTTTCCACTCTCCCTCCACGTAAATGCGGGTTCACTTCCTCTAATTCAACCTTCTCAATTCCTAATCCATCAGCGTAATTAGTACCTAAAGCGTATAACCCGAATGGGTAGTAAGAGGCGGTGATAAATAATAATAATAAAAAATAAAACAATTCTGATTAAGCATAAATGGTGATAAAGAGTTAATAAAATAACCTAATACGGAACATTGTTGAAATATTAAACGATATTTGGATTAAAACTGCATTTAAAAGGCCGTTTTTGACTATTTTATAATGACCTAACAGATAAGCACTGTGCAAACATCTGCATTATGTCATAATAGGGGCATACTGTCGTTATTTACAAGAAACTTTGTCGCCTCGTTCCTCATCATCACCGCAGAAAATTTTAAGAAATCATTCAAATACGAATACACTGTCCACATTTCTACCATATCCTGGTCTTTCTTTTCCCTTTTACTCCCGAACCTCGCGTGAGACGGAGCTTAGTTAGGCTTTCCATGATGCGCGTTCTTAATTATGAAATTTGACATTTCCAGTCTATTTGGTTCTAAATAAATTTATCAAAATTGCTGTAGCCTTATTTGTAAAAGTTGACACGACTTTTGGAATTCCATACCACGAAACAAAAAACTGAATTAAAACTTAATAAACATTCTTGAATCAAAGAGTACCGCACACATTTTTTAATAATTGATTAATTTAAACAATTTTGATCAGATTTGCTACATGTTGGGTATTCATAAATTATTCACAGCATTATATCTTGGTAAGTTCTTTATTTTAGGAGCTATATTAAAACTTTTGGCAAATTAATGCAAACCCTTTTAAGATATTCCATAAACTAACAATTTACTAAGACATCTAATAGGGTGAATCATTTATATACATCTTTTATAACAGTTGGCTATTTATACATGATACATAAATTTAAATATATTTTTGATAAGCTAAATTGTCTATAAGTTTTTTTCACTAACTTATTTAACTTAAACCAGAATAAACCAAACTGTTTATGAAAATTTCTATATTTGATGAAGTAATAAATGTTCATTTTACTATTTTACTAAAATCAGGACATACATTTGAATCATTAAATTATACTCACATGGTGATAGTATGGTCTAAATTTAAAAACGCAATGTTCCACAAGTGGTGTGCCGCGGTGGCGAATTAGATGTGCCTTGCGGTCACAGACCAGAGAACCACACATCACTGTTATTATTAACATCGCTTCTTACTACCCATTCGGGTTATACGCACTTACGCTAATGTGTAATGGTAGGGTGATTGTGATATGAAAAGGAGGACCTAAAGTTTAACGTGGAATCCGAACCACGGTGGAGGCCTGGCATTGCTCACATTCACAAGTTGTGATTAATACACGTCTTGTTAGAGGTGAAAGAAGGGTTAGGAAATCAGATAAATCTGTGCCGGGACCGAGGATTGAACCCCGAACCTCCATCACAGGAGTTTGACACCTTACCCCTAAACTGCCAGGTCACCGACTGTTAAATAAGAACACAAATTAAGATGGTACGAGTGGTAGCAGCGCGTCATCCGAATTTCTTACGTTCTCGTACTTATTAATATTTTTTAATATATCTGACAAAATCAAAAGTTTTTGTGCAGAGCTATAGTTAATCCAAATGACTAATGGATTGAACGAATTGTTTCCAAGTATTAAAGAAGTGGGCACAGAAATTGCACCTCACACTTTAATCTTGGAAAATTTGATGTTACTTTAAAATAACTTAATCTCTTCTTTCTTGATTCTTATTCATTTTACAACCGTTGGACCGGGTGTGTGATCGATTTTCTGCTGTCGTGTCGCTTACCCAAAACAAATAATCTACCGCAAAAATTTGAAGCTTGTTAAGTGTTCCGTGAACCTTAAAAGTTTGCGGAACACTGGTTTGAGGTGTCAGCATAGTATTGAACTGGATTGCTGGTGACGGTGATATCGATTTTTGAATACTAGTTGGGCGTAATGAAAGAATACATTTTTCCTCACTCTAAAACACGAAGAAAATAAATAGATTTGTAATTTTGTAAAATCCATATCAATTTTTTAACGCGACTTTTAACTACAATGTAGTCTTGCCGATATTATAAATATATAGGACTTGCTTATAATCCATTATTATTATTATTATTATTATCTATTTCGAATTATCACCATAAATGCACCAAAATAACTTAAGATGCTTCCTAAAAAATGACAATAAAAATTAAAATAATAAAGTCTATAGAGCCTAACTTAAAATAACTATATATGATTCTAAATTCCCATACAAGCAAAAAAATATTTAAGTTATTGTTCCAAGTGTAATATTAGTTAATTCATTCACATAACTCACAGTAATATAAAAGTTATCTAATTAATAAAACCAAAGATACAACTTATGAAGAAGAAATTCTTTTCTCAACATTTGATAAACAGGAATTTTCTTTTAAATTTAGTAAACCTTTACATAACACAAAATACATAATTCCTTTTATTATCTTGTTAATAATAATTGGGACTTTTAGAATAGGTACTCCATTAAATAGCCTAATTATCCATGACATTTTTAAAGCTTCAAAAATGACTGATTTAGTTGTATTTACAAGTTTTGATACTCCTGGTGCCAGAATACTCTACATTAACATAGAAACCATGAACACACAAAAACAAGATTTTGTACGTTTGTATGGTTTAAAATACACCATGAATACACTCCGAAAAAGCTAAGGGAAAAAAACTTATTTATAAGCTTATGTCTTATGAATGATGTTGTGTTAGCAATACAAAGAAAATATATTGGCTTATCCAGTGAAGCTGGCATCGCTTGGTTTATCGAATCACTGCTAGGTTGCACTAGCTGTAAGAGTGGCTGTGTTTCTCTCCATTGACGGTAGCTAGCGCAAAGAATGCTGATTTACTTAATAGAGAGTATTTATTTAAAATTGAAACCCCAATCCTATTTTCATCAGCCATACTGTATTGTTTTAGAAAAGAACGTTCTAAGTGAATTAGTGGCTCTGTGCTGATATAAGTCTTCAAACATAATAAAATAATGCAGACAATGAAAACGATTATATTTTACTATTATATTAATATATATTTCAGTGACTCATTTTCCAATTTTAATGTCGTAATAAAATTGCTATTGATAAAATATAATATTTTCCTCTGTTTCCAATCCGTCCCTCTCTCCTTTGTACTTTATGTATATTTTAAGGTCCTGGCGACCCTACATGTGCCACGTGGTGGTTTTTTAAAATATATTTTCCCATCCCTAACCCAACGATGGTATTATTCAGCCCGCCAGGGCACCATATCGTGTCTACGTGTGTTATGTTATATGTTTCAATGACGTGTATGTTTTCGAGAGCCCCTCGGGGCTGGTGTTAACTATTTTTTTGGTTCAGTTATGTTTCTCATGTCATTATTCATGTATATTATTGTTAGATGTTTAAGTAAAATAAATAATCACATGCAAACAAACAAACAAACAAACAAAATATAATATGGTTGTACTTTTTTGGCAATCTAGTTCGCACACGCATCGTAGCTTTCAGCGTTTTGCGGATCTTGAGAATGGATGAAGACAATAAGTATTAGGGCACGCTCGATTTGATTTCTAACACACTTTCTGCCAACCTAAAAATTGTGTGGCTATTCAATTTCAAAATACCTACATCATCATCCATTTTGGTGACCGAATGGTCTAGGTAAAGCGTTACTCTCGCAATAGATAATAGGCTGCTGATGACGGGGAGATCAAGTTACGAATCCTGGTTGGGTGTACTGACGGCTACTTTTACAAAATGGTTTTCTACTCTATCTTTACGCAAGTGCGGATACATGTTTTATAAATTCATCCTTATTCATCCATACTTATTAGAGTAATTAGTACGCAGGAGAATAAACCGAACGCGTAATAATAATAATACGTGGTGTTAAAAAAGTTACCTTATCAAAAATAGATTATCCCCTTGTCCGTGTCTGAGTGATTAGATTAATAAACCTCAAGATAATTTATTCTTAGTTTGTATATTAGTCATTCTAATCAATATTAGAGTTAAATTTAACGAGCAAGTCTAGCTATATGGTATAATATATGTGTTTAGGAAGGGAATGTAACCCAATAACCAACGCACTACCCCCATCGGTGGAAATATGGGCCACGGTACGATTAGGATATCGGGGTTTAAATACCAGCAAACTATGGTTTTTATTATCTTAAAAGTAATTTTCCTCTCTTTTTTCATGTAAATGCAGGTACAATTCCTCTATTGTCTATCTTCCTCATAAATGTAGCTATGTGGATATCTCGGGCGGATAGTAGGACGTGAATAAAAGCAGCTATGATTGAAGTGAATGAGTCTTTCCTGCTTGATGGTTTTTTCTAATGGCGTATGGATCAATATAGTTTCTTGATTGTAAGGTTTACATCTTCTTGTTTATTATTTTTATTCCTTTCTCCTTATTTTATATACTTTTGGTTTTTCTTCTATGTCGACAAAATGTTTCGGTGATTTTTCACCATCTTCAAGGCTGAGGAAAAAAAAAAAAATTCAAACTATTGTATAAAAATATGTTATAAAATTATAAATTTAAAAAAATTAAACATTATAAATTAAAATAGTTAAGAGAAATTATAATGTGATATATGAGATATAAAATAACATAAAATGCAAAATTCAAAAGAAAAATACAACGATTTATAATGAAACGTAATAATTAAAGTCTTACTTAAATCGTGCGTTCATTATTAATAATTGAAAGTGGCCAAACCTCCTTTCCCTACTATATAAGCTCCTGGAAAATACTTCAATTTAAAGTTAATTTGAAAAAGAACGTTCATTAAACTGTATAGTTATTTCTAAACATATTTTGTATCTTAGTTAAAGGGTGCCTGTTCTATTAAGGACGTTGACTATCTGTGACGTCACGAATGGTAAAGATAGGATTTACCATGTTAATTAATTTACGTTTTACTCAGCGAGTTTTAAGGATTTCACAAAAACCATGCATTCTTAACAATTCTAAAAATAGTTTTATAGTTTCACAAAATTATTATTTTTTGATCTTGAAGTAGTTTTGTAGAAGTAGTATGATATTGGATTTTTTTATATATCCTCTACCACCTAAGCTATTTGTCTTGGTCACGAAAATAGCCTGTAGGAGTCTTCCTGCCAGGATGAAGATTAAAAAAAGTCCGTGGTAACACACACACACACACACACACACACACATATATATATATATATATATATATATATATATATAGAATTGGAAATAAGATGAATCTAAAATTTAAAATAATAATAATTATTATTATTAGCACCGCGTCTTACTACCCGTTCGGTTTACACGCACTTACACTAATGTGTAATGGTAGGGCGATTGTAAGATAAAATGGAGGACCTACAGTTTAACGTGGGATCCGAACCACGGTGGAGGCCTGGCATTCGCATTCCTCACATTCACAGGTTGTGATTAATAATAAAATTTAAAAGAAAGTCAATATTTTCAAGACGCAATTATTAAAGTGACGGTGTAAACTTGTCAGAGGAAGAGGGGAAGTGTCATCAGCACATAGATAAGAGCCCTTTAAGGGTGAACTTTTCATTTTCTTGCCTCTCTTTATATTTTGTACATTGGCGTCAAAGTGTGAGAGTGATTCGACTGCTTAGGTGCGTCAAGTTAGGACCCGTAGCGCAAAATAGCTTCAAAATCTTCTAGTAGGCAAAGTCGTTAAATCAAATTAGATTTTTCTGTTTTATTTTATTATTGTCATGAATATTATAATATACCTACAGCTCAACAAAATATTTAAATTATCTAATATTTCCCCCTATTTTGAATTACATTTACAATCGTAACAAGCGTCTACTTCTGACAATAAGCTAAGTACATCAAGTTCACCACGTCTCACTACACGCTAGCGCTATACGCATAAACAGGGTGTACCATAACATGTGGAATCCACGTCAGTGGTGGATAGAAGACAACAAAAATTGTTAATAAATACATGCGTCCCATTTGACCTTGTTTCCGAGCTACATTAAGTTGTCATATAGTAAAATGCCGTACTTTTTCAAAAATACATTGCATTGCAATGCTTGCATCCAATCGGGTGCGTTGAAAGTGGTTTATCTTGGATGATTTCCCATACCTTTTATCTACGTAAATGTGGGTGCATATCCTATAAATACCACCTTACTCATGCCTACACAATTAGTGTAGTTAAATGTGTATATTCCGGATAGGTAGTAAGACGACGAGCAAAAAAATTAAAAAAGTTTAGGAATTTGTATTAATTCTCAATGCCCTAGGGCCTATTTCCTCTTTCAATACTAAAATATTGTTAAATAAAAGCATTAATGTTTAATTTGTAATAACGTGTACTATATAGCCCCTAATATACTTAAATGTTTACCTTAACACTAAAATATACAAGACACATTAATTATTATGTGAGTAAAAAAACGACATAACATTTCCCTTTTGAAAATATCTTATAACAGCAACCTTTTCTAACAGGAAATATGATCTTTCTTCCGTTAATTATGTAAAATTTAACAAGATATCTGTGCCCTCGCCCTATGAACACATTCATTATATATCCATGAGAGAAATGTGTAATGTATACTTCTGTATAACCTCATTACGAAACGTGGACTAATTATTTTGAGAAATATTACACTATTTTGTAGAGACACGAGTGGGTATCTATTAAACATGAAGAATACAACTCGGTTCAATTCTTTTTTAAAATGCGATTTTTAATTTTATTGGATTTCTTTGAGCCTGGTGGATTCTAGAGTTCAAAACTGTAATATTGTTTTTTTTAAAGATGTATTTTAGCACTTATACAAATTTTAAAATATATACTGTATTGGCAATTAATGCATGGAAAATACAAACATTATATTACTTATAAGGCCATTTATGGGTTAAAATACATTTTTTATATAATTTTAGATAGATTTTATTTATAATTTATAATAAAATAAAGAAAATTGACTTAGCAGAAGAAGTTAATATCAGTATTAATTTATGACAAATTCTTAGCTATTTCAAAGTCAGTTAATAATAGTGTTGCATTTTATTGAAATACTTTCTCGATTTAAAAAATAATTATTCAATATTTTTTTCATTAGAAGTTAGCAGTACATTTTGAAATGCAGGTCATCTTAGAAAGAGCGCTTTTATCAATAGTTGTTTTAGTACATTTAGTAATATTTTTATTTCTATTAATTCGAATTTTGATAAATGTTCTAGTTTAATTTGAGTATGCAATGGATATTTATTTAATTTATATGTAGTTATTAATGTATTTTTTATTCTATTACACATTAGTAATAAGAATAAAAAGTATAAAAAACCAATATATTTTATAGGGACTAATAAATAATAAAATAGTAGAAATAGTAATGGTAGTAGTGGTAGCAATATTAGTAGTAGTAGTAGAACACTCACCAGAATGTTTAATGATGCTCTTCACAAAATATGATCTATTATTTTATGTAATTTGTTCCCCTAACGTTTAGCATTTTAAAATATATTTTATACCGTATTTCCACGTACAGCATATTGCAGAGCAATATCATCCTAGATTGCGGATTTATATTCAGATAAAATTTGATTAAAAAAAATCAAGGTGGTAATTTGGATCTAAGGACGCATTTATAGTTTGCTTATAGTCAAATACTGAGTTGTTGATAGACAGAAGAACAAGTTTTAAACTAATATAGTAAAAAGTAGCTAGAATTTTCAAAAATATTACAATAAACTATATTTTATTGTGTTGGCTAGATTATACTATAGCACATGCTATCAACGCTGTTTTTTTTTAATATTTGGGGCTTAAGTGGTTTTCTTACTTCGCGGATAACTTAAATTTTGTTTTGGATAATAAATCCTAAATTTGAAGTAATCTGAAGGATTGTTATTAATTATATAATTTATAATTGGACAAACAAATCATTTATAGGCCCATGTTTAAAAAAAACAACTAAGCCGGCCAAATAACAAACACTAAAAGATTATTTATTTTTATATAACTCAGAAAAATAATAAAAAAAACAAATTGTTAGGAAACTTATTGTTTGTTTGGTTGTAAGTTTTCGTAATTTATGACGTTAGCTTGATAAACTAATAACTTGTATAATTCTATTATTGACGTTTTCCTTAGTTTAAGTTAAAACCATGGATTAACGTCATGTTTTGATATCGTATTGTACAAACATTACCACTTATATTTCCATTTAAATTAGAATTATGTCTTTTGCTCTATTTTTTTCATTTCGAAATCAGAAATAGAAACTTTTTTAATATTGTTTGGATTTTGAACAAATTTATGGGAATGGTTATAATTTATGTGACAGCTTAAACTTTAAAAAGTGCTTAAAACAATTCATACAATTCAGCCAGATTTTACCGGAAATTGCCAAGTAAGCCCAGTTACATCGCACGAAACAAATCAGTTTATATTTATGTATAGATATTCCCCTTTTTTTTTAGTATTGCATCTTACTAACCGTTTGAGTTTGACGCATATGTACAAACTATGTGAATGTTTTAGAGATGGTTAAGGTTGAATCCATATAAAATGTACCTTTATTTGCGCGAGGAGAGAGTGAAAAATCATTTAGGGAAAAGTATCATCGCTCTAGCCAGCTGGACTAGATTATCGGCAGTCCAGTCTATTATGATAGTGCCTCCTAAGGAGGAAACCCACCACGAACGTGACACGGCACGACACGGCACCACATGGCACATAAACGGAACGACCTGAATGCTTCCTTGAGAATTAATTTCGATCTGCCTCGAACAGCCAGTACGTCTGTGACCACGAGGAGGTGAAGTTGTTTGTGTATAGTAAGCAATTTTGAGACATAATAAAGTACAAGAAAAATGTTTTAGAGATGGTTAAGGTTGAATCCATATAAAATGTACCTTTATTGGCGTGAGGAGAGAGTGAAAAATCATTTAGGGAAAAGCATCATCGCTCTAGCCAGCTGGACTACATTATCGCCAGTCCAGTCTATTATGATAGTGCCTCCTAAGGAGGAAACCCACCACGAACGTGACACGGCACATGACATGACACGGCACGACACGGCACCACATGGCACATAAACGGAACGACCTGAATGCTTCCTTGAGAATTAATTTCGATCTGCTGTCGGTCTGTGACCACGAGGAGGTGAAGTTGTTTGTGTATAGTAAGCAATTTTGAGACATACGAAAGTACAAGAAAAATATCGTCTCATATTTTAAGATATCTGGGAAAATATGATGGAATTGATCCTTTTTCCTCCTCTTCTTAAATATTTCATGAATCCAGAAACTGGGCTTATAGCACTTTTTTTTCCGCGTTCTTCCTCCTCCACACAAACTGCACCCACTACTATTACTTCCTGTCCAGATGAATTCTCCATTGAAATTTGACTTGTTAGGAGTTTCTAAAAATTTTTGTTGGTTTGGTGCCGTGCTAACCGATCATAGTGGATTAACTACTAGCTGTGCGGCACCGTGTCACACCGTGCAGTGCCGTGGCGTGCCATTCTAGCTGTTCATAGTGGGTCAGCAACAGCCATGGTGTGCCGTGCTGGATGTTCATAGTGGGTTAGCAACGAGCCGTGGTGTGTCGTGCCGGATGTTCATAGTGGGTTAGCAAAGAGCCGTGGTGTGCCGTGC
>CABFOW010002982.1:0-60106 GCA_902141385.1 Timema californicum
TTCCTATGCGAGAACGGCCCATTCCATTCTGGTTTAGGTAGGTGTCGTCTTGTATTTAGTGTAGCGCTGCACTTGAGGCGTACTAAATTTGATTATGAAACTGGCCCTAAGGTTTAAGAAAACAACAAGTTAAAACAAATACTCGACGAGCTGGAAAAAGCGGTGCTCGTTCACATGCACAACCATTTTGTATGCAAGGAGAATAAATTCAATCTTAGGGCCACCGCGCACTGGGCGACCAGCCGCTGTGACCTTTTAAACCTAGGAGACATGCTACGCGACCAAGGGAGCGACCAACCATTTAATTTCCAATTTTTAATGGATTTGTCCAGTTTACCAGCTGCTCGCTGCAGTCAAGTGCGCACTGTCCCATTTACCACAAACATTCTGGCTGGTCGCTGGTAGCACGGCTGGTCGCCCAGTGCGCGGTGGCCCTTAGTTGTTCTTTACGGTGTCAAAAGTGCTAACAAATTCATTTTTATGACTATTTTTACTATTGTAAAAAGATTTGTGTGAAAAGTCATACCTTA
Organism: Timema californicum; assembly: GCA_902141385.1. Classification (NCBI taxonomy): domain Eukaryota; kingdom Metazoa; phylum Arthropoda; class Insecta; order Phasmatodea; family Timematidae; genus Timema; species Timema californicum. Next base: position 531 of record CABFOW010002982.1, read on the forward strand.
ATTAAACTAGACAATTTTATAGCTGCTCGGATTTTTGAGAAAAGTCATACATTAAATAATTAGTCTATTTTATAACTGCTTAGATTTTTGTGGAAAGTCACACAGTAAACGAAAAATAGCTGCAATTAGATGGCTTACTCCTTAACATTTTCTATCCTATATATACGTATAAATTTTAGATCTTTAAATTAATTCTTATTTATTTACATTGTCATAAAAATAGCTTACCTTAATCTTTAAAATGATAGCAAATCTATTTTTAAAATTTGGTCCGTTTATAAGAGTTTTAAGTTATTACTCAATAAAATAAAACCGCTTGGATTTTTGTGAAAGCACATTCGAATTAAGGTTTTTGGGTGAATCTCTCTCACATATTAATTAAACTTGACTAAATAATTGTGTGTGTTACGATTTAGCTAATGCATTGTTGTTTATTTCAGAAATACGAGATTCGGGCGCAGTCCCTGTGGATTTTGAGCGAGCGATCACACTAGCAGGTAACATTTCGTCAGGGGAGGGCTGGGGGGGGGTTACCCCCCCCCCAAATGTTGATTAAAAGCTTGAAAGTTAGTAATTTTGTGAGTTTTGAGATCTGGAGTTGGGAAATTCTAGGCTTATTCTGTACCTCATTACTTTCTATCATTAAAGTCCTTAACCAGAGACTTAATATTTCCCAACTGTTGATCCCTACTCTACAAAAAACCCCATCTTCAAAAATCGTCAAACATTTAAAAGAGATTCCTTGTTTAGTATATTGTAGAAATCTTATTTAATCAAGTAGTCTAATAGCGCCGTTGCCAGTAGGTAGAGACAACGGCCGATGAGTCTATGCCGGATACGGTATGGAAACGAATCATAAGGGAACATGAGCTGCCCGGTAGCAAAATTTAACTCAGCCAGCAACGCTTGAAGTGACAGCATTGTCAGCCAATGTTTTAATTATGGTTTAGTGTTTTTAGTTGTGACTTTCGTGGCTGCTAGAGTGTCACAGTTTCATGATTCGAATTACCATATGCTGTCTTAATTAGGGCTTTATTAGATTTTGAAGGCATAAATGCAGTGAATGTTACGCAACCATCTATTGTTTTCTTATCGAAAGCTCTGACTCATGAAATGATGACATTGAGGTTAGTGTTAGTGTTTGACTTCTGAAATACACACTAATTTTTCTAGCAAGTATCCAGACTAGTTTGAATTGAACTAATGTATCTTATTTCATTGTTTATTGAAATAGTATTTCATGAAAGCAATTTAAATAGGCTCAAAGCAACAATGAAAGGAAGAGAAGTAATAGGGCTGTGTTACATTGTTACAACTCTTATAATTTTTCATTTGATTAAGTAGACTACATTAAACAAAAAATTAAGGTGTTTTTTTAACCCTTTTACATTTTTTAATACATTATTTAGTGTTCGATTTGCATGACATTTAGTATAGCCATGTTGCTTAGCGTGCTGATTTCAAATTTGTCATAAGTTATTTAATAAAATGTCAGGGGAAGTCCCTTCACCCTCACGCGCTAAATTACAATATGTTTTGAATAGTTTATTGACATAACAGTATTAACATTTTAGGGCAACTTACATGAGGTTATGAAGCAGGACATTGGTAGACAGGTATCAGCATACTGTAGAAATATCGACAAATTCCATATTTTATTGCTTTATTTTACAGTTAAAAATGGTTTAAATAAACATGGCCAAATTGCTAATTTGTTGATAAAGTGACCAGAGAGTTCTACATCTTACGGGAGATTAATAGTTAAACATTGCTTCCAACTGTGTTATAATAAAGCAGCGGTTTCCAACCCGGGGGTTGCAGCGTGTTTTGGATGGGGTCACAATATATAGTTTTTAGCTTTATATTTACTTTTTAAAGGATTTTAATGATTATAATAAGATGCGAAATTCTAATAAGTTGTTAAAGTGCTAAAAACGACCTAGTGCTGCTTAGATTCCTTTTGGCTATTCCATTCTGATAGCTTCTTGCTGACTTGTTTACTGTGGCAGCCTTGTAATGATGCTAGCATAATATAAAATCATCCCCGGGCTTGTTGGTTCAATTTTACTACATATTAGTCGCATATAATCATTATTATAAGCAATTGATAATAATATTAAAATAACATTAGTGGACATGCGGATTTAATGTTACAGCCTTTTGGTTTGGTTTGTTGGTGAAGGTGAAGTAAGGATTCTAATTCTGGCCAGGGGTAGTTTATCCTAATATCCTTCCACGCAGATAAGTGTATATTTTCTCTAAATTTTACCTATCCCACACAGTGAAAAAAACTTAAAAACTAGGATTTTGAACGCTTTTAAGCTCTCAAAGGGTCGCAATGGTCACAGAGAGAAAAGTTGTGGTCATAAATTACAAAATGTTGGGAACCGCTGTAATAAAGTCAAATTTTTAGTCTAAAATACACTATTTGAACAATATCTGAAAATCTAAATAAATATATTTAATTCTGAAAATTGAAAAATGATATAAAAATATTTAAACTCAATTGTATATTAGCTCAGATTCAGGTAAACTGAAATAAATAATAATTCAAGTTGCACTGAAAAAGCCTTGATAGCTTTAAAAAAATCCATCATGAACAAATAAACAAGGCTGTCGCTAGGAAAGTATTTGGGGGGCTCAAACCACCCTCGAAATTTTATGAACAAAATGGCTGTATTTATGATTCAAACAATACAAAAATTAAGATACAAGAACAAATTAAGGGTCTTTGTTATCATAAAAAAACACTTCAGAGAGCTTATAGAGGTGTTTAATATTTAGAATTTGTATTAGCCTTTGGCACTAAATCTATGATACTGCACAAAAAAAACACAACTCAGATAGCTTCTAGAAGTGTTTAACATTTAGAATATTTCCTAGTCTTCGGCAGTTAGGTGGTAATGTCGCCATATAAAACACTTCGGATAACTTCTAGAACCATTTATCAATTATAATTATTTCTAGCTTCCAGCAATTGGGGGATGTGCCTCCCACCCCCACCCCCCGAAATTATTGGCTGGCTATGGCCTTGCAAATAGATAAATACATTTAAAAATACAGCTGCCTAAAATCTCGGTTCAAGGCTTGATTATCATCCCAAATAAAATAAAAATTGGGAGCCTCCACCTGGCACTTCCCCCCTTCGCAACATTGCCCTTTTTGTACTCTCCTTTGCTACTTGGGAATTTTTCTAATTTCGAAGAGCTTAGTTGGGAAGAACACTGGTTAACCCACCTTCTACCCCAAATATATTTCGTGCAACGCCCCAGCACTTCGTTTGTTACATTAGTTTCTTGTCAGTTGCGCATGCTTGCTTTGATTCCAAACAATGAAACCAGGTTCATTCCTTGTAAAAATGCATTAAGGATGGGTTTTTCCCAAATTAGATTTAAACTGTGATTTTCTCATCCTTTAATCCGTATAGTGGAGGTTCCTTCCCGCCAATATTCCCTCTTACTTCCTATTTATTAGATTAGGTAGTTACTTTAGCACCACGTCTTACTAGCCAATCGGGATGTACTAATTACGCTACTGTTATTAAGGACGAGGATGGTTAAATTTAGAGGAAGTGTATTTGCATGGAGGGAGAGTGAATAATCATTTAGGAAAAACACCAACAATACACATGACTGGGGTTTTAACCCCAAGCTCCCCCTATTTGGTAGTACATTCCGAGAATGGTGCCATAGACCATTTGACCACAGATTCGGATTTTTGGGTTATAGCCTTTATAATCGACATAAACAAAATTATATGTTTTTACAAATAACATGTTCTTTTTATAGTTTGGAATAAAACAGAATAATATAACTCTACAGCAATTAAAGGCCTTAGTTTCAATCTTTCAATAGTTAATAGTTGAATTAATATAAGATTGGTGACCTGGCGATCTATGGGTAAGGTGTCAGACTTCTGTGCTGGGGTCCGGGGTTCAATCCTCGGTCCCGACACAGATTTATCTGATTACCAAACCCTTCCTTCACCTCTGAACAAGACGTGTATTAGTCACAACTTGTGAATGTGTGGAATGATAGGCCTCCACCGTGGTGCGGATCCCACGTTAAACTGTAGGTCCTCCATTTCATCTTACAATCACCCTACATTACACATAAGCGTAAGTGCGTATAACCCAAACGGGTAGTAAGATGTGGTGCTGATAATAATAATTAGTATAAGGAACTTTAAGGCGAACACGCTTATTCCTTATTCAAAACGTAAAATAATTGCGAAAAAGTATGTTTACGTGCCCCGCGTCGTTTTACTCACCCGGTACTCATCTACATATTCACACTAAGGGATAAGGCTGAAGAAGGGGGAGCTTAGAAGGCGAACACCCGTATTCGCGTGGGGAGAAAGAGTGAGAAACCATCAAGTAAGCCCCCCAACCCCTCAGTGCACCTATTAAGGATTTGAGGCTCGATATCATCAGCAAACCAGATAATACGAGAATGACGCCTTAAAGCGTGTGCTCCCTAGCGTTCGGCATTTTGGAGGTCATTTAACCATAAAAAAAACACTTCACAGAGCTTCAAAAAGTGTTTAATATTCAGAACTTTTCCAAGCCTTCGGCAGCTAGGGGGTTATTTTACCATGAAACAAACCCACTTCAGAGAGCGTCTAGAACTGTTTATCATTTAGAATTTTTTCTAGCTTCCAGCAATTGGGGGGGGNGGGGGGGGGGGGGTGGTGCCCACCAAACCCCCTCTGAAATTATTGGCTTGCTACGGCTTTGAAAGTTAAGTTAAATTATTAAAGCAATATTAAATAAAATTTAAAATAAAGAATTGTCGTTGTAATTGGTAGTTTATTTGTCATTATGAAGCGAAGCATTTGTAGGAATTGTGTGTCAGTCGAGATTATCTTTGAAGATAATTGGGTTATATTACTATTTTAATATATTTTATTTCAGTTTATTGTTAGTGAATGCACACTGGCCTTTTTCAAATATAATATATAGAATATATTGTAATCGGGCAATTTTCTTAAGAAAGGGATATGGTGTAATGCGATGGATTATATAGAACTAGCTCAAGACAGGGATGTAGTGGAATGAGGTGGACTGGATAGAACTAGCTCAAGACAGGGATATAGTGGAATGAGGTGGACTGGATAGAACTAGCTCAAGACAGGGATAGGGTGTAATGAGGGGGACTGTATAGAACTATCTTAAGATGGGGATAGGGTATAATGAGGGGGACTGGATAGAGCTAGCTCAAGACAGGGAATAGGTGGCATACTTTTGTATGTTAACTGTAGAGTTCCTAAATCCTAATTCCGTAAAGTAGTTCTCTGCGAGTAGTTTAGATATTCAATATTTGGTATTATTAGTGTTTTTACATCTTAAAGTAAAATATCTAGTAATAATAAATCAAACTAATTACTAAAACATTTTAGAAAACAACATAAAATATGAATTCAAGTAAGGAGCGTAATATAATAATAGATAAGACTAGGTTATAAGTTAGGCGACACAACTTTGAAGGGTTTGTAGCACACAGTTTGAGAATCAATGCTATAGACAAAATCAGGATTTTAAATATTCTAGCTATGAAATTAAAGATAGTGATACCGTTTTGAAATATAATTATTTCAAAAATTGCTTTTAACAGTATTATTTAAAATTGATATCTGGGAGGGTTTTTATATTATGAACTAGCACAAGCACCCGGTTTTTCCCGGGGTAACTAACTACACAATGCATTGCGTTAATACCCAGAGCAACGCTTTTCTTTGCTTCAAACAAACAGGAAAAAAAACTCTTAATTATTCTTTTTACGGCCCAGTTTTTAATAAATATACAAAAATTTAACAAAAAAAACCTCAAAATTCTAACTTCTAGGTACACATGTCTGTACAGGGGCTACTAATTTTTAAATGCCGGTCCTTTGCGTGCGGTAGATATCACGCAAAGCTCATGGCAGAAAGACAAACTCTTCATTTTATTAATATAAATGGCGGGGTGACCTGGTGGTTTAGGGGTAAGGTGTCAGACTTCTATGCTGGCGGCTGGGGTTCAATCCTCGGTCCCGGCAAAGATGTATCTGATTACCAAACCCTTCCTTCACCTCTGACAAGACGTTTTGTGAATGTGAGGAATGCCAAGTCTCCACCGTGGTTTGGATTCCACGTTAAACTGTAGGTCCTCCATTTCATCTCACAATCACCCTACCATTACACATTAGCGTAAGTGCGTACAACCCGAACGGGTAGTAAGACGCGGTGCCAATAATAATAATATAAATGGCACTCTACTTGTTTTTTCCTCTGATAGTTAAGATTATTCCAGGTTTCGGACGCTTCCACTACGGGCTGATACTGGTGTGTGGAGTCTGCTTCATGTCTGCCGGCTTTCAGAACGGTCTGAACGCTTACATCCTGCCGTCTGCCGAGTGCGATCTGCGCCTTACGTCCCAGCAAAAGGGGACGCTCAATGCTGTCTTTCTCGCAGGTAGCTAATAAACATTACTTAACCTTCTCCGGTGGTCAAATGGTCTAAGGAATTGGTATTCAACCTTTTTTTTTAATCTTCGAAGGTGACCTAGTGGTTCAGTAGTAAGGTGTCGGACTTATTTGCTGGGGGTCCGGGGCTCAATGCTCGGTCCCGGCACAGATTTATCTGATTACCAAAAAAACCCTTCCTTCACCTCTGACAAGAAGTGTATTAATCACAACTTGTGAATGTGGGGAATGCCAGGCCTCCATCGTGGTTCGGATCCAACGTGCACTTTCTGAACCGATTGATTGATTATAACAGAACACAACTTACAGACTAACGTAAAATCTAGAACATATAAAATATCCCACCCATTAATTCATTACTGTGAAAGGATAAAGCCACATTTCACCAATGATACATTTTTCAGCCATGCCAGGAATTGAACCCGGGACCCTTATTTCTATAGGCAGACATTCTACCGAATGACCCGCCTCAGTGGCGTAGTTGGCTAACGCGCCTGTCGTGTTGAGCTCGACTGCTGAGGAAGGGGAGATCGAGGTTCGAATCTCGGTCGGGTGAACTGGGGGTGGTTTTTCCTAAAATGATTTTCCGCTCTCCCCCCACGCAAATGCGGGTTCACTTCCTCTAATTCAACCTTCCCAATTTATAATCCATTAGAGTAATTACTACTTAAAGCGTTTAACCCGAACGGGTAGTAATAAGCGGTGCTAAATATTATTATTATTCTACCGAATGAGTGTGATGCTAAAATAAAAATATAAAGTCCTATTATTTTTTATCTTTTGTTAACCAGTTTTATAAGAACCTTGGTTAGAAAATCAGTAAACAATACACATAAGTATTTTATCCATGCGATTGTGGCAATATTTGCTGCTATAAAATGTTTGTACGTCTGCCCCATTCGAGCCCTCTTCCTCTTCTGCACAGTTAAACTGTTTTGTTATTTTTCCAGGTAGTGTTTTGAGCGCGTACGTGTGGGGCTCGTTGGCGGATTCCATTGGCCGGAAGAAAGTCCTTGTGTCCACTCTCTTGTTCGATTCCATCATCACCTTCCTCTCCAGCTTCGCGCAAGAGTTCAATGTCATCGCAGTATGTAGGTTCTTCAACGGCTTCATGTAAGACAGACAACTTTAGTACACCCCTTAAAAATAATCACGAAACCTCACAAAGATTTTGTTTTACCGCATAAGAATGTAAAACTTTGAGAAATTTTCTAAAAACATTAATTTAATTTTAATCGTAAGTAAATTTTTTTAGCACCTCGTCTAACTACCCATTCGAAGTATAAGCTTATGTACTAGTTATGCTAAACTTTTTAGGGATTAGGAAGATTGTATTTAGAGGAAGTGTACCCGCATTTGCGTGGAGATAGAGTGGAAAACCATTTTGGAAATACTACCCTCAGTACAACCGACCTAGATTCGAACCTTGATCTCCCCGTCATCGGTAGTCTAGTCTACTGCGAGAGTAGCGCGTTAGACCACGCAACCGCTGAATCGGTTAGTTCTTTAGATTTGGATGGACACTTACTATATAAGAACGATAAAGTTGTAGAGCCTATTTCTAAGAAACTATACATAGTAACAACATGTGGTTTTTTGTATTATATTAAGAAAACCCCACTACTCCCCCTTCCCTCTACCCCTTTATAGGCCTATCCTGTTCGGGTAAAACCCTTGACACTAATTGTTTGTCACCTCCAAACCTGAGCTACTGAAAATGTTTTCTGTGATGTATTTGTATGATCTATGTTAAAAGTGTTTTTATAAAGTAGACTTGATTATGTTTACCTTTTAAATAATTTGCATAAACAGTGTTTCCTTGACTAGATAAAACCTATTTGTATAACGTTGGTTTTGTAAGAAGAGAGAGGTGAAAAGGATCTCTCTAAATAGTTTTATTCATGGTTTTATAGACGAACAGGACCTTTTACCACTTATAGCAGAATTAATTTTGAAGAAATTGAGATTCAGTCGCGCATCCAGGAATTAACTTTGGTGAGGGTGGGCATGTGTGTCATGGCTATTATTTCTATCCCCTGAAAATATTCATCAAATTATTTTAGTTTAAGACATCTTTTTTAAGAGAAATTGCACACACACACACATGTATACACAGGTTAAAAAAAGGAGTTCAGAAATTATGGATCTTGTTATACACATTAACATTAGTAGAATGATTTGAATGATGTTACATGACCTCTAGTTGTGTCGATACGTCGGTAAACTACAACAATAATAATGTAAATAAATAAAAGCATCTTATAAATTATAGGTTATCAAACATACTCATATAGAGGTAAAGGCTATGTTGTATGTTAGTAATAAAAAATAAATGGTACGGTGCACTACACAGACTTTCTCTCGCTTTTATCTTGAAATAGACATTTACTAAAAACTCGTCGAGATTTGTGAAATGAATTAATAGGTCTATACATTGTTGTAGAAACACTTGACAAAAATCATAAATGAAATAAAATACATTGTTACTAACTCTATGCAGGGGTGGCTTAAGGGCCGTGCGAACCAGGGCGCTAGCTTGAGGGGGGCCCTAACAGACATGACCTAACGTAGCCTGGGCGGGATATGAAAATATTCCTCAAACCTAACAACTTCAAACCTAACGTAGCCTGAGCGTTGTATGAAAATAGTTCCCAAACATCTAAACCTAACGTAACCTGGGCATGATATGAAAATAGTCCCCAAACCTAAAGTGGACAGAGCGTGATAGTGGAGTTGCTAAGATTAACAAACGTTCAATTTTTAATACTAACATGAAATTTTACACCTTAGTATAATATTTTGGTGAGTAAAACAGAATCTAGTGCCACTCTTAAAGTTATTTTATATTTGCCAGCTTGAAATAATGGCGGCCTAAAACTTTTTTCTTTGTAATTATAACGTAAACCATTCATAATGTCAAAGGGTTCGTTAAACTTATAATAAAAAATAGAGGATGACATTGTCTACCAAACAGGTTCTTATACTTATATTTGTAATCCTAACAGTTTTTGTACAATCTCGAAGTGAAATGTTTAGCGTAAGTTTAAAATTTGTGGAGTTTCCTCTTCAACTATTTCCCTGTCACGGCCAGGCTATGTTAGGTTTGGAGATTATTTTCATATTTCCGAGAGTACAATCACCACGAGAAATGTGGTAGCTGGCAGCTAGCAGAAGATTTAAGAACTGCCAAAAGAAAAAAACAAATTAAAAAGAAAATTGTTTTTGTGAAAGTTTTGACTGCCAAAAGTGACAATGTCACAATTTACTGTAAATAATTATTTCCTAAGATAACTCAGAAAAATTATACTTCGACAGGGATTCGAACCCTTGCCCTTGACTCTGAACGTCATTAAATAAAACCCCGAGATTGCGGCTCAAAACTCGGCATCACTCCTTGGATAGTATAAAGGTTATAGCTGGTCTTTTGTTCAGTAGCAAGCAACAAAGTTGAAAGGATTAAGAGGGATGGGGATGCTGCCTGTGGAAAGAAGAAATATTAATATATTTACTTTAAAATATGATCGCGAATATTAAAAAGACAGGAAAAATCGATATCATTACAAGGTTTGGAGTTGTTAGGTTTCGAGATTATTTTCATATCACGCCCAGGCTACGTTAGGTTTAGAGGCTATTTTCATATTTTCCGAGAATACAATCACCATGAGAAATGTGATAGCTGGCAGCTAGCAGAATATTTAATAACTGCCAAAAGAAAAAAACAAATTAAAAATAAAATTGTTTTTGTGAAAGTTTTGACTGCCAAAAGTGACAATGTCACAATTTACTGTAAATAATTATTTCCTAAGGTAACTCAGAAAAATTATACTTCGACAGGGATTCGAACCCTTGCCCTTGACTCTGGACGTCATTCAATAAAACCTCGAGATTGCGGCTCCAAACTCGGCAACATTCCTTGGATAGTATAAAGGTGATAGTTTGTCTTTTGTTGAGTAGCAAGCAACAAAGTTTTAAGGATTAAGAGGGATGGGGATGCTGCCTGTGGAATGTAAAGACACTCTGAAAGGGGGGTAAAATATAGGGGGTGAGAGGGGTCGGTGTGGTGACTGCCATAACCACAACAGCGCACCTCTGGTGAGGTGGTAATACACGGAACTACTTGGAGGAAAGATTTGCAAAACCTCGAGATGTCCATCCGAATCTTGATTTCATTTTTAGACCACACCGGTGGTCGCAAGGTCTATTCAGTCACTCTCATATTGGGCTGTAATGTCGATGATATCAAGGTTCGATTCCCGGTCGGATGTACTGAGGGTATTTTTTTCTTAAATGGTTTCCCACTCTTCTTCAATGCAAATGTGAGAATATTTAATTTAAAATCATCCCTACTCTACTAGCATAATTAATTTACGCGCATAGCCCTACTAATACCCAGCGTTTGTTTTAAAATTATCTACATAAACTAAAACAAGAAATGAGTATTTTTTTAAATTTAAATATACAGGGTGTACCCTAACATGTGGGACCCACTTCATTGGTGGACAGGAGACACAAAAATAAAATTTCATGTAAGCATGTGTCCCGTATGACCTTGTTTCCGAGCTATAGTCAAATGATTCCACTAAACTGTTTGTTGATCAATGATCATACTAGATATCTCTCGACCTGTTGACTAGGTGTTTTCTATGGATTATTCGTGTTTATTCTCTTGAACCAAACAAAATATCTGGAAATATTGAAAGACTGTTGCACTATACGACACGAAGACTGCAGGCTGGTATTCAGTCCAAAGGTGTTGAACACGTCCTATAATGTTAAACAGCTCCACATTTCTGTAGTACAATCATGACTATAGCTCGGAAACAGTCAAATGGGACATATGTTTATACAAACTTTTCTCTCTCTCCCGTCCACCGCTGAAATGGGCTTCACATGTTATGGTGGATCCTGTATAAAAAAAATCGAATCACTGAAACTATCTGAAGCTGGTATTCTATTTCAACTATAAAACAAAATATGTATTTTATACTATTACTATTCGTACGTTTAATACAAAGGCTAATATCGACTTAAACCTTAGGGGGGACACCCGCTTCGATGACCGCATGGTCTGACGCACTACTCTCGTAGTAGACAAGACTGCCGATAACAGGAAGGTTCTAATCTCGGTTGGGTGTACTGGGGGTAGTTTTCCTAAATGGGTCTCCACTCTTCTTCCATGCAAATGGAGGTACACTTCCTATAAATACAACCTTCCTCCCTAAAACCATCACTGTAATTAGAACCTAGGTGTATAGCCCGAAAGGGTAGTAAGACGCGGTGATAATAAATGCGCAGTGAAGTAATGTAGTTCTGATGCTCGACAGAGTCGGAGCCCCGTCGTGCCTGGTGTTCCCCTACCTCGGAGAGTTCCACTCCACCAAGACGAGCTCTGCCAGTCTGTGCTTTGTGGGGTTCTTCTGGACGCTGTCGTGGATGTTGCTCCCAGGTGGGCCGAGTCTGTGTTTTAACCGGGTGTGTGGATGTCCAATTGGGTGCGACAGTTTCTAGAGCTACGCGCTGAAAGTTCACAGGGTCAATTTTTGTATCTGCTTGCGAGTACATCAAAGGTGCACCACTGTTTTTAGTCTCTGAACTCCATATGGCAACCTCACTTGTTGACATCGGACTAACCTAACCTAATCTAACCTAACCTATCGCCAAATAATGAAATACTACTACCGTTACCAGTTGTATTTAGGAGAGTTACATTCAACGTGAAAGGTCATACTCGCCATCGCTGTGGGCACAAGATGTTTGCCGTGTTGCCAAATCATGCAGATGTTATTTTTTTCCCTTTGCACTTTTGATAAAAGGCCTAGATGCGATTTCGATCCATATCTTTGTGTGCTTTTGATATAAGGTTTACCCGCTTCAGTGGCCGCGTGGTCTTAACGCGCTACTATCGTAGTAAGCTAGACTGGCAATGACGGGGAATTATAGATAGAATCCCAGTCGAGTGAACTAAGGAGGATTTTTTCATGTTTTTTCTCTCTCACTCTTCGCAAGTATGGGTACACTTCCTCTAAGTTCAACCTTCCTGGTCCCCAACACATTAGTGCATAACTTGAACGCGGTGATAATTCAAAGAGTCACTTTCTATGAGAATGAGGACTGTAAAGCTACTGGTGCTCGCAGCTTTGGCCTGGCTGGTGATCCCCATCCCGTGGTCTTACCACAGCGCCTACTTCACGTACAACTCCTGGCGCCTGTTCGTGGCGTTCATCAGCATCCCTAGTCTGATGAGCGCAACACTTCTTCTAGTCCTCTACCCGGAGAGCCCAAAATTCCTGTTAGCCTCGGGACGAACCAGGCAGGCCCTGGAACGTACTCCAGAACATGTACGCTACCAACACCGGCCGGCGGCCGTCGGAATACGAGGTACGGTACACATTTTATACGATGATACTTATTTGGTTTTTCACCTCTCCTCCTCGCAAAAGAGGGGTACGTTACCTATAAATTGTATCTACAGTAGCCCCGTGTCATCTTTGGTGCTGACTGACAGCTGACGGCTTTGAAAAGTTACCAGACCAAATTATGCATCCCTACGCCGAACTATATGATCTGCAAAAACATGTGTTTAGCAGCTGTCACTTCTGACAGTCAAAACTTAGGTATTATACCTAAATGTTGACTGTCAGAAGTCGGCTGTGAGTGAAAATGCGTATAGCCCGTCACGGTAATAGCACGTGATATAAAAAATAAACATAAGTTGTATTCTTTCAAATAAGTTTAAAAAAAATCATCATCGACCCAAAACGAAATATGTATAATCTGTTGGAAGGTTATGATACAATTAATTGAATACAAAATAATAAAACATTCTTCCTGTACTTATCACAATATTTAACTTTATCACCGTAGCTAATTCGGTAGTGTGTCTGTCTACTGAGCCAAGGGTCCCGGTTTTAATTCCTGGCATGACTGAAAATTGGTCATTGATGAAAATATGGGTATACCCTTTTGCAATGATAAATTAACTGCCGGGGACTAGGATGTTGTGCCTGTCTTGGTCTTAAGTTAGATTATAAGGTATATGGAGCCTAATCAGCCGGTAGTGGAAAATATATGACTTGAATAAAAAACTCACCACAGGCTATAAGCTGTAAACAGTAATGGATGTAACTTGGAAGAACAAAAAATATTAATAAAATAATTATATTTTTTGTTTCATGGTTGTGGCAACAAGATATATTATATTGTATGAAGTAATAAATTAAAAATTATTATCTTTACAATTGTATCATATATAATAAAATAAATTATTTTTTTATAACTTAGAGAGAGAGAGCTATTCAAAATAGGCTTATGATAAAACATTATTTTGTAAACAGCGCATGAATACAAACGAAGACGGTATATATGATATTCACCATCTTAATTTATAAAGATAATGCAGCATTTTATTAGCACTTATTTGTAAATAGTTTTCCACAGAACCACTGACACCGCTTCCACAAAAAGAAACATCCTAACGGTTTTTCCCCTAAGTTTGTGTTTCAATAATGTAAAAACTGTTTAAAAAAAAAAGGTAAATCGTTTGTCGTGACAGATTTGAATGCCAAAACTGGCAGCAACTCAACATATGTTCCTGAAGATCATATGGTTCAGCGAATGGTAACTTTTCCTTGCTGTCACTTTCATCACCTCCCCTACCGTAGACACGGTATAACCTGCTTGTTTGTCTCAGGTACGATATTTGAAGGCCCCCTGTTCCACCTCTCCTGATGGTTCTGGTCTCCTGTTCCTGTTGAAAGCCATGTGGAGACAGATCAAACTGTTGTTTGTTCCTCCACTGTTGGTGCGAACTCTACTGTGCTCTGCGCTGCTCTTCACCAATATGTTTGGGTGAGAAATAACACTGGTGAATGCTCAATTATGTCCTTCAAATTAACGACACACTCAAAACGATAAAAGTTATGGGCTGCGATGAGGTGATAGATACCACATGCCGATACTATAAAAGATATCACGCAGTGGATAAAATGGTTCTATTTATCTTGGCAATGCAGTCAGCTTTCAATCAAACACAGAGTTGAATGAAGTTTTAAGCAGCTTGCTATGAAGATCAGAGAGAGGGAATGGGGGTAGGGGCTGTTGGAGGCAGGTCTGTTGTTGCTTTCAAATAATAATATTGTCCATCTGGACATCATTCGTAACTCTGGAATGGAAAGATAAGCCAATAGTAATGTACCATTTCCCAGAGGATACCTGAGTGTACTGATCGTACATCCTTTACGTAGAGGCTTCTTACATGTCCCCATGAGATGAGATGATAGTATGAGAGTGTAGAATCAGATGGAAACACTTAAACCTAACTAAACAAAACCTGGTGACTGTGGGGGTAGTTCCCCTTTCGAGAAAAATATCTAAGGTACCAGCCAAAAATCAAATCCGGGAGTTCTAGGCTTGTAGCCAGGTGCACTGACCATTACACCACAGGGCCCGTTTTGTTTTTAAATGACTCAACAATAGTAAGGTCTAACTATGTCATGAAATTCAGCTTTAGTATATTTATGTTTATAACCTTTTTTACTCTATTTATCATTGATACTTTTTATGACTAGCTCCCTTTAGAGAGAAGACCACAATGACTAGGAGGGGAAGTATCCTTCATGACAAATACCCCTCTGGCAAAGTCCAAAGTATCCCAACAGGTTTGGTATCCAATCATAGCTGTGTGAACAAATTATGTTTTGCATTCTATTCTGAGAAGATTTTGTCCACAATATATGCCCATTATATGAATTGACTGTCTCATGTTAATAAGAAAGAATGTTTCATCTAAAATAACAAACACAACATAGTGGGCATGAAAAAGCTTGAACAAATTTTGCATCACTCACGCTAATGATATACATTAAAATTATAAATTTCTATAAAAGGTCAAATGCCCTACTGTTGAAGATATATTTATGCATGTAATTGAAATTCATCTTAATAATTCAGTTTCAAAATTATGTTTTAGCCAAACATTTAATTTGTTTCTAATGTTTAAAACACTGAAAACTAACTGCAAGACAATTATTCATTCCATAGGTACTTTGGTCTAGGTCTGTGGTTACCTGAAATTTTTAACCGCTTCGAGGCCTTCTATTCGTCTCACCCGAATGAGACGGTGTCAGTGTGTGAACTGACAAATGTGTCAAAGAAACAAGCCGATATCTCCAAATTGAGCGATTGTTCGGCGAGAAGTGTAGATGAACGAGTTTTCATCAATACCATGATTATCGGAGCCGTATGCCTATTGGGGAACATAACATCCGGCTTACTCGCTGGTCACCTCCAGCGGAAGACTATGCCAGGTGAAATTACCAAACAAGTTCCATGCATAGGTTTGATTCAAACAAATACATTCAAATAAAATGTTGGAAAATGAAACCTGAACATTGGAAGTAAGCCTGGTACTTTTGACTTAGTACAGCACATTTCTATCCAAGTTAGTTCTGTGCCGAAGGCAGAGACAAGTAGATAACTCCATAGTAGTGCTCAAATGGGTATTCTCTTATTTTTGGATTTATTCTTTTTATAGTTGGATACAAACTTTAGTATTGTATACAGTTTTTTATTTTGTGTTTTTATCTGCTTATTCCAACAGGTGGATTATTTTCCCCTATAGGGATTTTACTATGATTTTTAATATTGTTTAAGGCCCTAATGAACTCATTGTGTTGACAGGCCTCTTAACTATAGTAATGATGATGATAATAATTTCAATTTCACTTATTATAGTGGTGGCCAACAGTCATGAGGCCTATGACAGGCCAGGACTGAAAGTATCCAAGTACCTTACAAGCACATCTAGTAAAATAATAGGACATAACTACTAATGAATAATGATAGATGATAAAAATAATAAATAACACAAAGGTAATAAGAGTGTATGTATTAAAAAGGATAATAATAATAATAATTCGAATTTTGGAAAATCACTCCTCAGTAAACTACGCCTTAAACGAATTTTTCCTCGAAAAACCAAGTATACAGTTTTATTTGAAAGGTCAAATACTTCATAGATGTCCATTTTAATTAACATAATTAGAGCCATTTCCAAAAAAAATCAGTATATTACCTTCCCTTGATTTACTAGGGTCAAAATAAAAAGTCCCGGGGTATAGCCAAGATCAATATCAAGTTTGAACAAAATCCATCAAACCATTTCAGATCAGTGGCCAGGGGCAGACAAACAGACAGAAAAGTAAAATCCACTTTACTTGGGTTCGAGTACATGTAAAATATAAAGATTCATCATAAGCTTGAGATCAACCTTTTTCATGATTACAATAAACTCTCTTTAAATGAGAAAGTAGAACCATTGTATTATTATGTTTTGGAAGCAAGCTAACGATATTATATTCACACACAATTATTTGCACAATATACTCTTTCTTAAAACAACACATAAAACATTCAAACTTTGATTTAACTTCTGGAATATTCCATGAGTTAAGTTCATCAAGCAGTGGCCCTGTGGACACTTACCGTTTAGAGAATACTGGCCAGTGATGCAAAACAAAACCGATGTTTTCCATATCTACTAAATTACAGTTCCAGGCAATAGTCCACAATACAAATCTTCCTGCTCCAACATAGAGTTTTTAATTGCTTTTAGAAACATAATAAAATCAATACCTTTCTTTTAATCCGAAACCTTAGCACAATTGTAGCGTGTCTATCTATTTAGCTAAGAGTCCCGAGTTTGACTCCCGGCATGGCTGAAAAAATTGGTGAAATGTGGGTTTTCCCTTTCACAGTGATGAATTAACTGCCAGGGACTGGATGTTGTGCTTGTCCTAGCTTTAAGTTTGATTATAAGACATATGAAACTACGACAGGCCTAGCAAGCCGGTACAGTGGAAAATATGAATGAATATGAATAAAAACTGGCCCACGCCACAAGCTGGAAACAGTAATGGATGTAAATAACTTTCCTTTTAAATGTTATTTATATCTTCAAGCTATAAAAACATTACAATTAAATTTCACACTTATTTTAGTAACCTTTTCTTTGTTACTGTGTATCAGTCACTACCTGTTCGGGCTTTACACATTTTTTCTAATTGAATAATAATAATAATAAAAATCAATGTACAAAATTGCATCTATAGCCAAAGTAAAGGTGTAATCGTTAGTTGGCTTACTGTCCTTTTTTTGGTCAGAATAATATTGATGCAATAATAAAAATCATAAATTTTGTTTTGTGTTGAATACAAAATCTTGACTTTGCATAATATTATAATGTTGTTATATTTGTTTAGTTGCTACCATGCTGATTGCTGGAGTCTCTGCTGCTACCATCTATTTCCTACGCTCTTCCCTCCAAAATTTGATTATATCCTGCATATTTCTGTCCGCCATCAGCACGGGAAACTTTGTTCTGACCAGTGTCGTCGTTGATATTTTCCCCACGAGCATCAGGTAAAGAACAATTGCAACTGTATAATGTCCCAATCAGCAGGGTTGGGAGAGACAAGTGAAAGATTCACCCCCTTAATATGACAAATTATTTTAATAAAAACTCTATTCTAAGTATAACTATAATATATAAGGCACTGAAGTTGTGACCAGAACTAATCAATGGTGTTTCCAAAATTTTGTCTACATTCTTATTAATTGTTATTAAGTTTTATTGACCTCAGAGTTTCCCTTAAAATTATATTACAGTACTTCCAAATTATATAGTTTCAATGGGTCAAATTTTCCAAAAATTTTGTTTTCATCCACTTTAAAATTTATTTTTGGTCACTTTTAAAAAATGATGTAGCTTGACTTTACTCATTAAATAGATTTGATTTATTATTTGAGGAGGTAACAAATCGAGACAAACAAATTTTAAAATAAGAATTTACTAACTCCATGACACCAGGAACTCGAAAGTTAGTTGCTACACTTACAAAAGTGTGCTACCTATATCTCTCTTGAGCTAGTTCTATCCAGTCTACCTTATTAAACCCTATGCCTATCTTAAGCTATTTCTATTCCTATCTTGAGCTAGTTATATCCAGTCCATCTCATTGCACCCTTTCCCTATCTTGAGCTAGTTCTATCCAGTCCACCTCATTACACCCTATCTCTTTCAAGTCCATTCTAATGTTATCCTCCCATCTGTGTCTAAGTCTTACCATGGTCTCTTCCCATTGGGTTTGCCAGTTAATACTCTAAACAAGGTTTTAGATTATTCCATTGGCACTACATGTCCTACCAACCGTACTTCATTAGACTTGATTATTTCAACAATATATTTTGATGAGTAGAGGGTATGTTGTTGGAGTCACCGACTAAAATACATGATCCAACCCCTGTACTAAAACAAAAGGCGTTGCAGTAGTGCGAGTATCAGTTCCGTTGTTTTTCTTAACCGACTGTGTTGATTTGTGCTCACGCCAACCTCTAGTGTTAATTAGTCCACTAAGTGTATTTGTAGATTGTGTTTGTCTCACATGTTAATTTTGTGTACCCGGAATTTACCTTTGCTAGCATATGTAACTCATCATTATGTAACGTCCACCAATTCACAGTAGCCTCATCCCTTTTTGGACCAAATATCTTCCCAAGCATCTCATTTTCGAATACCCTATTTTTTCACCAAGTAAGGTAAGAGACCACCTTTCACACCCAAAGAGAACAGGTAAAATGTTTTTTTTTAATATTCCGAGTTTAACATTCCTTGACAACAGGAGATGTGTCAACAACTTACTGGCCGAGTAATAGCGCCTTTCCCAACAATATTCTTTTCCTAATTACAAATCTAATCTCGTTATTGCTGGTTATAATTGTTCCTAAACATTTACATTCATTAACCCTATCAAATGATATGTTTTTAGAAGTAATCTATAAATTATCAACCCCAATCTGTGTTGTCATGTATGTAGTCTTTTCAGCATTCACTTCTAAACCTATTTTCTTACAAACCTCTAAAATTTCTTGCCACACCTTCATTGCTATTATCCAACAAAGTTAAATCTGCATACCCTAATGGCAGTATTGTGCCATTTAATGTCAACCCTTAACCATGGTGTCTACTCAACTTGACCAATGAGATCCCCGACATTTTCCCTGATCATTTCCTAAAATTCCCAACTAAAAAAGTATGTCACATCCTCCTAACTCGCACCTCCCCCCCCCTCTCCACCCTCATTTTTCTATTAACCTTTTTAATGAATAATAATAAATTTTAAATTTTGAATATTTTTTTTAAATTCATATTAAAATTGTTTACTATTAATTAAAAATATACTAAACAACTACAAACAAAAAATGATATAATTTACTGATTTAATGATTATCATATTTCATATTTTGAGTAAAATATCATTTTCCCGGATTTTTATTGTGATTTACCAAATTCCCGACTTATTCCCGTTTTTTCCCGATCACTTCAAATTCCCGGCTGATTCCCGTTTTCCCGGATGGTAGACACCCTGTTAACCTATTCTCTTGCATTACCCTAATAGCATTCAGTAAGGTTAGATTAAAATGTAATGAGGAAAGCGCATATCCTTGTATTTTAAAATTATCCAATAAGTGACATCCAACCATTTTCCTGCCATGTGTATCAGTCAAACAAACCTCAGTTAGCTTTACCCCTTTTTAGGTATCCCAAATTTAGCTAAGATTTCATATAAGGTATTGCTTTTAAGTAAATCATAGGCCTTTTTTAAATCTACGTATAATCGATGTCCCGCCATGTTATAGTCCCACTTTTTTTATTTCTAATATTTGCTGAGTAATAAAAATCTGAATCGTTGTTGATGTGTTTCATCGAAATCCACACTTATGATCCCCAATTATTTTCTTTGCATGTGGAGTCAATCTCATTAGAATCAGGTTAGAGAAAATTTTATAGCATGTTGGCAAAAATAATTTTGTAAATATAACAGAGAGGCTACAAAACTTTTACCATCAAATTTCCTGACTTTTACAGCTTTTCTTGATTGATGGGAATTTTTCTTTTTATTACATTGATAAAATATTTTCAAAAAATCCTAAACTATCAAACATCAATATTCTTGTTTTTACCTAATATTTAATTAGGTATTATGTGTGTCCCTGTGTAAACAGGTTAAAAAGACAAACCCTGTGCAACCTTCTCATGTTAGAGTAACATTGGTAGACAATGCATTTTGTTAACACCGAGAAACAAGATCTCTCACTTCTGTTTAAATGTTTAGGTGCCAAATCAGTCAAGTACTCAAATTCCCTGACTTTCCAGGTTTTGCCTATCTGTAGCCACCATTTATAAACATATTTATGTGTTAATAGGATTAAATATTGTTTTTTTAATCAGGTATTTGTGATAATTGTTTTTCCACAATCATTCAGCCGATGCAAAAAGATGTACACTGGGTGTGTTCTTATCTCAAACTATAGGGAACCTTAAGCTTTAAGCTATCTATACCTCTGTAGTTTATATATACACATATACACACACACACACTTTATCCACTCCAAATGAAGGCTAAGTTTTATTAGATTGGTTAATATTATAATCGACCTGTTGTAGACAGGCTTAAAAACCTGTAATTTATGATGAGTCTGTGACCCAATATATAAATTACACCATAAATAGGATACAGTTAACGCTAAAAGTTAAATGTAGTTTAAGGCTCCATCAGCATACATTCAATATAAAATGTATATTGTGTCATTTCAGAGCAATGGCCGTGTGTACCGCTATATTGGCCGGTCGAGTGGGCGCCATCGTTAGCAACCTGCTGTTGGGCCACCTGTTGGACATCAGCTGTGAAGTGCCCATGTTCCTTTTAGGATTCACTGTCATGTGTGAGTGGTCATCACTATTAGAAGGGTGTTTATTAATTAAATATCAATATTTAATGTTATTGGCTGCCTCTGGTCTAGCGGTCATAGTTGCTGGCTAGAGATAGAGGTCCCGGGTTCGATTCCTGGCGCTTCCTGATTTCTTTGTGAAGCAGTGGGTTTGAAATAGACTCAAGCTCATTCTTGTGAGGACAAATGAGGAGATACTCGAATAAAGAAGTAGTGGCTCCAGTCTAGAAAATTGAGAGATTAATGACTGGAAGGTTTGTTGTGGTGGACACATGACACATTCTATCCGCAAATGTTGGCACTATTTTTTCCAACATATAACAGGCACTCTGTCAGTATTGCTTAATTGCAGGCTGACACCATGGAGTTTTATTTAACGTTATCTCTTAACCCTAGCACACCATATAACACTGCACCACTTTACCTAATATTACACCACACTAAACATGGTTCATGATATCTCCAATATTTTAAGAAAATGGAGCAATGACGGTATTTCTACTTTTATTTCTTCCTCCACAAATGCATCTTGTTCTCTTGGGAAGGCAAGAGACGTAGGCCTATGTGAGTGATATTAAAATAAAATCATTCGTCACTAAAAATAAGCCAAAACATATCGATTTACCAAGACATTTCTACATATACGTTATTTTGTAATGACCAATAAGATTCTCATATGACATTATCAATAGCTATGACTTTTTAGTGAAGAAGAGGCCTAGTGTGTATCCTTATGTCCTTTTTTCATAATCCAGCCAGTTGATACACTTAATTCATTTGCAAGTGTTTTAAGCCAAACTTTTGTATAATTGCTTTTTTTCCCCCTTTCATTTTACAGTTGGAGGATTTCTCTCATTCTTCATTCCGAAAACAGTAACTAGTGAGTTGATCTGAAGAACAGGGCAATGTTTATGAGGTTACCAAGCACTATTAACTCGAAGACTATTACTAAGTGATTCTCCGAAAAAAAAATTTAGTTCTTTGCAATTCAAGCTAAAAGAGTGTTTATAAAGTGTGCCTGCATTTGCACACAGAGTGGAAAATCATTTAGGAAAAACCCTCAGTGCACACGACTGAAATCGAACCCCAATCTACCTGTCTTCGGCAGTCTAGTTTATTGTAAGAGTAGTGCCTTAGACTATGCAGCCACCAAAGCAGGTAAAAATGTGTTGGTACTCGTATTTTTACTTTTATTTGTGGTTCTTTTTCTACAATCATATATTTATTTAATTACATATTATGTTTAGTTTTAAGCACTTTGTGTATAATCTCTCCATAATGTTTTTTCATTCATAAATAATGTAATAAACTGTTTTTCTAGAAAATTTGCAGCTAATGTGAAAATGAATAGTTTGTAAAAAAAAACCATTTTGATAAAAGTTATCTTTAACGCAGTAAGGTTATTAATAGTTTATTTATGCTAAGGGTAAATTATTGTAAGTAGCTGCACAAGAATTTGATTGAAAACTTGAGAGTAAAAATCTTCCCTAGCACAATCAGTTCAAATTTAATCCTGCCCTCCTGGAGGTGTGAAATGTAGGCTCTTACCTTACATAACAAAGATAAATTTAGGGTGTTTGTAAACAAGGTGCTTGGAAAAATAATGAAAAATAACTAGCTCAAGATAGGTATAAGGTGTAATGAGGTGACAGCTCAAGATAAGGAGGGGGGGTAGTGAGGTGAACTGGATAAAACTAGCTCAAGATAGGGATAGCTGATGTACTTCTTAAATTGCGACATTGAACTTTTAGAGTTCCCAATGTCCTGGCGTGAGAGATTATTTTTCTGTACGAAAGCACTTTTATAGGATATTTTTCCTTCAAAATTCTGATTTTATGCGCATGACATTATAAACATATTATAAAAATAAAATTTAAATGGGTTAAGTTAAGCCTGTGCAAATCCATATTTTCAATTTCGAATCGAATTCAAATTATGGCGAACTCCAATCAATCTCATACCTAGAAAAAATTCAAGTTTAATCTGTATCAAATCTTATGCTTAAAAATTGGAGCTATAGTGAAAAAGTTTATTAATATTTAAAAAAAAGCTGGGCTTAGCTACTCTAAGAATTAAAAAAAAGAAAAAAAAAGCGTTATTCACTGTCACAAGCAAGTGTACCCTACATGATTACTTTAAAATCAGGAACCACATTTAGCTTAGCTATTTGCTATGCTTGCAGCTGGTTTCTGGTCTGATTATATATTAATTTGCTAAGCAAGTATGAATTATATATTCAAATTATTGTTTAAATTAGGAGGGATAGCTAGCACACTTACTTTGGTGATACCGGAGTAGAATTTTTTTTTTTAGTGTTATATCTAAACACATTTTTAAGGACAAGCTTTCACTGTCACAGACAGCTTCATCAGGTCAAGAGAGTAGACTGATGCTCTTGGTTGAACTGCAAGGTTGACTGTCCACAGCTGAGCGTTTTCAGGTTATGATATCACTGTATAGATGCTTGTCCTTGAAAAAGTTTTTTTTTGTTTTTTACCGATCAAAACAATTTCTACTCCAGTATCATCAAGGTAAGTGTGCTGCTATCCCTCCTAATTTAAACCATGATTTAGCTTCGTGCTCTATTTCAATTAACCAATATTAAAAATCAAGATTTTGAATCAAATTCACATCTTAGAAAGAGTCCAGTTCATATTAGAAATCTCACACAGGCTTAGTTAAAGTTTTGCTAAATCTTCTAATCTCTTACTATATTCAAAGAAAAGGACACATATAAAATAAATAATAGTTAACATCTCTTAGTATAAAATAATGAGGTTCAATGGCTAAATGAGTATACAATAGTGTGAAATTGATAACAAATAAAATAAGGAAAGATAAATTTATATGAAAAAACTATGACCAAACTTTAAGTTACAAGCGTATAACCAAACGGGTAAGACCCGGTGCTAAGTATTATTATTAAAGTTGTAAAGTTAGTTTTCTTATGACAATAACATGCACATGGGTTGGTATTAAGTTCAGGTTATAAATCCAAATCAATGAACTACATAAATATGACTAAGGAAGTCCATTTTATCATCAAATTTATTTATTTAAACCAACAGAGCACTAAAATATATTCTGGGTCAAACTTTCAGAATTTTACATTAAGCCATAGTATAAAAATATTCTTTAGTTACTCAAACAAAAATAAATGATAGTTTACCAGCATAGAATATTAAAAAATATGTACATATTTTGGCAAAAACAAACCTTTTCAGGTGGAAGGAAACATGTTTATTTGGTCCCAATTATAAAAAGATTTAACTTTTTTTAAATACAGACTACCTCTATTGCTAACACATTATATACATTTCTTATATACAATTTTTTTTTTTTAATGTGTAATAATTTATACCGTTAAAATATCTCTATAAGGAAAACCTTTTCCCTTTATGAGGTATTTGTATTATATT
The DNA here is from genome assembly GCA_902141385.1 of Timema californicum. Classification (NCBI taxonomy): domain Eukaryota; kingdom Metazoa; phylum Arthropoda; class Insecta; order Phasmatodea; family Timematidae; genus Timema; species Timema californicum. The sequence continues at coordinate 25,199 of CABFOW010002982.1, forward strand.
TAGAAGATATAGGAAAGGAGGATAGAAACATACAAAAGTATTTAAGGCACAACATTAAAATCTTAATGATAAAGGCACTTTACTTTTAGTAATAATCTGGTAGATAGAAACACTTTTGAACATGCAGACATATTTTTTGGTTGACAGTGAAAACATGTTACTATGTTATATTCTGAAAATTGAAAAATGACACCTGGACACGGGAATCGAACCCGGGACCTTCGGCTTAGTTCGATTCCCGTGTCCAGGTGTCATTTTTCAATTTTCAGAATATGATATCTATGAGGTAGTATCCTCTCTAAAACACATCAACAATAGCTTCGGCTATTTGTTTCCTGTTACTATGTTGTTATTATTATTTTATAGGCTTTGATACAATCTACCAAAATAAAAACTGCAGAGCACATAAGACATATAAATGTATTTAAATTGTTTTATTAACTTTTTTAATAGTTAAAAAAGGTTTCTTTTTACCAGAATTTTACTGTATATACACACATTTACAGGTTAAACTTAGGTAAATGATAAAAAGTAAGTAGTAATTTCCTATTCAATGTGACAAATTTGTCTTCTAAAGAAAATAGTTCGGTATTCTGGAGGGAATTCATGTGAGCATTGATATTTGTGTTAAATTAGCTATTGAAAAGGCTGTTATATTTTGAAACAGCACATAGTTCAAAGCTTGGAAGAAAGTCCAAGATGCCTAGCGCATTAAAATAAAATAAAGTGAAAAAAAAGTTAAAAGAAGACTTTAAAGCTGTAAATTAACTAAATCTAGTATTGAAATAAAATATACAACATTTTAACTATAGCGTATTATATATTCAGAGCCCAAATATTTACAATTCAAAGAGCCACATATTTGTAAGGACATATTTCAATACCAAACACCACTAACTCCGCTGAACAAAGAAATAATTAATGCTAGTCCCTAAACCAAGATTTTAAATCTTATAACTCCACAAAGATTCAATCACTAAATTTAACTAATAAAAGATAACGAACACAATTCACACTTTACAATGCTGCCATTGGACGCAGAAAAGTTATTACCGCCAAATCCCCCAATATAGGTTTATATTGGAGCTCAACCGAAAGGTGTGTGAAGCACACAACACAACATTGTAGTGAACGATACATCTGGACGTCTTTCCCTCTCCTGCACAGATAGCCAACTTACTCTCCACCAAACGCATTTTCAAGAATATTATCTTTGACTNGATAACCAACTTACTCTCCACCAAACGCATTTTTAAGAATATTATCTTTGACTTGGAAGATTACATGTTTTTCAAATTTCCACGCACATAGTTCCATCTTGTTTTTGATGCAGTGTAACTACAAATGTTTCATAGGAATTATTTCAAAATACAAACAAAAGTTCTATTGATAAATTACTCTCAGGAAATGTCACCCACCTTTATATATATATATATTTTAGAATGTTTACATTTAAAATCTAAATAGTGAATACTCAAGATAGCTGAATACACAAACAGTGCTAGTTACAGAATATTTAAATGTTTTACCAGCTACATTTCATAAAATATATAATTTTGAAGTAAACACTACAGATTGAAGAAATATGGTTGACAGGGAGATCATGCACAGAAGTAAAGCACACAAGGGGTTAATAATGTGAAATTGGCCCAAACTTTAATAATAAAATATTGATATATTTATAATAGAGAGCCCAGTGGTTTTATTAATCAATATCTGTAAAGAAAGAAAACTCTTTACTTAAATCTTATATTTGATATTTTTTTAATCTATCCTGAATATTAAATATCCTTGAGCACTTGAAGATCCCAATATCGGTTTATAAATCATTGATTTAAAATGCTTTAAGTAGTAAGTGGAAAGTGATATACACTAAGTAGGTATATTTGTTTTTTTTATCTCAATTTCAACAAATCCTTTTCAGGGGAAAAAAATCTATATTATAAATTCCATACCAAACACCTGTTCACATTTTTAATTATTAACATGAATAATTTCTAATACATTAAAATATAAAGTTTCATTGGACCCTGAGCTACAATAAGATTATAATCATGTCAAATATTCACATATGTATTAAGGCACAATTATTCATATATATAATATATTAGGAAGAATTCTTGAATAAAGGGTTGTGTGAAATCCACCTTTACAACTCCAAGCGAACGCAAATATAATATATAAAGTATTCTTGAAACCAAATCACAGTTGGAATATTTTAGTTAATTGTTTTATGCTTTAAAATTACTATACTATTGATATTTATATACCTTTACACAAAAATAATCTCATAGAAAATGTTTTATTGCATAATTTCATTCTAATCTAATAAATACAGTTATTATCACAAAATCCAATTCAATTAATACATATTTTTTTCTTATTAATATTTATTTGTAATGCACACAACATATCAAAAGGGCAATAATAGATTTGACTATAGGTTGAATATTTTAGATGCCAATATTTTTAATGGTGGAGCTTCATAATAATTGTCAAAGCAGGATTTTTTTTGAAGCGAAGCTGAAGTTGATTTTTGTTTCTATGCCAAGTCAAGTTATGAAGATTCACACAGCCCTAATTTAAATCAGTCTTTTATATGAAGTATTAAGATGTTGTTAGATTATATACAAACACGGCTTAAAGTCTTTTTACTTACTGTGGATTCATATGTTCACTAAAAAACAAGTTATTAATATAAACGTAATCACATTCTCCATCTTAATCTCTAAATATAATTCTATGACTCACTTTTTTGAGTTTGAGCTCACTAACCACATCTCTAAGCTAAATCACAAGATCTACAGGTCTAAAGCATGAGGTGTTCTGCTCTAATTCAACAAATTTTAGATTGGTTCTACTCTGCTCGAGATATTCTGCTTGGGAGACCCAATTACATTTAAAAACCAACAGAGTGAAACCAGTGTTCATACGCAAATGGGCTGAGGTACTCTAGAGATGGAGACAAGCACACAACTTCATCGACTGTTTATAGAGGAGATTTGACAATAATTTGTTTAATAGAAAGTATATGTATCGAAGTTTTAGGTTGTGTTGCAGCACAACGAAATAATTTGTCCGGAAAATAGGTAGCATTCCCTCCTCCCCGTCAAAATAGCCTTTATAAAACCTTAGTGCAACCCATAATTGCCCCTGTGATAAAAAAAATTCTGTAACTTTGAGGAATGATTATAGTAATATATAAAGATTTGTGAGTACTCGAAAACTAAGAGATTTTTTTTTACAAAAATCGAAAAATAATAGTATTCAGAATTTTCCCATCTTTTCCTCGAAAATTCCTAGTTTGACTTGTTTTATTATTTTAAATATATGATTTCCTAGCAAATACTTCCTTTAAAAGAAAATTGTACAGTTAAATAAAATTTACTTAGAAATTCAAATGTGTGAGATTATAGATTTTTTTCACAAAAAAAGTAGTTCTAAAAAATATGTTTATACTTATAATAACTTACTTATACTTATGGATCCATTACATAAATTGAACTTTAAATATTTCTTGTATAAATAATGCTCTATACTATTTGAACTCAAAAAATACTCAAATGTTTTTGTACAAACTTGACCCCCAAGTGAAAAATGCCTACTCACTCATCTCTCTAGCTCAAAATAATTTTCAATCGGTGCAACAGCAGCTTGAATTAGAAACAATTGATTAAAAAAAAAGAGAAACCTTGAAACGCTAATAGTAAAAATATTGTTGAAACACTGAAACAAAATGGTTAACAAACACATAGTTTTAGAGATTTTTGATTGCAGTTTGTTATCCACTAATGTTAATTTACTGTAACAAGAATTTAGTGTATTTTTTTTATAAAGTTTGGAATCCTATGCATGAACAGTAATGTGCAAAGTATTTCACAGCCAATGTGTAAGAGATAGTTAATAAACTCAACAGCAAAACAAAGTAAAATAGTCACTGTATTGGCAGGTGGATTGGGAGCTCAAGGTCAAAATGGAGAGGATTTCCCCCCTTCCATGTCACCTGGGCTGGCCAGAACCGCACCTGTCTAATATCTCTACCCTTGTGTCAGTAAACCGTTAATTCAGTAGGCCAGTGTTGGTTTGTACTGTGTTACTGGTAAAAAAAATCATACATGGCAAATTTGAAAGGGAGTGAGGACTGGTAGCGTTAAATAATAAATAGTTAAGATAATTTTATTCTTACTTAAATTTTACTTAAAAAAAAAGTGTGTCAAAGTTGTTAAGTTTTTATTAGGATTCTGCGAGTACTTGTATTTCAAGCTTTGAGCCAAAATCTTGCTTAATATCGAGATCAAAAGTTTTATAGGTTCACATTTTCAAGCTTCCACTTTATGTACTTAATAATACATTTTTAGACAAAAATACTAAGCAAAGTCTATTTAATTGAGATAATATAAGCATTTCCACTTATAAATCATTCGGTTACTTAACTAATTGTTAAACATTAATTTCAATTTTCACTTTAATAATGTAAGAAGAGCTTTAAAAATACTTTCGACCAGTAAATGTATTCAATATTGTCATTCATTTTGAATTATTCTTGATTGAAGTTGTTTAGATGTATTGCCATGAAAAGACAATGAAAATAAAAATAGCTAAAAAAGATTATTAAATAATTGGGGGAAAGAATATATTACTATATTAAATATTTTCAAACTTAAGATATTTAGAACTTGTATTAATTAATATGTTTAGCTACAAAACTAGCTCTACTTTAGTTACTATTAAGTTATAGCATTATGTTGGTTACCTGTTTAAAATCAATGTTGATCTTATTTATTGCAATAATTTTTTTTTTACCAAACTTACCACATTTATATTAAAAAAGCATTTCCTATTTCATATCGTTTGCTAGAAATATTATTTTTAATTTTAAAATACTCACATCAAATTTTATAAGCTTTTAAAAATTGAATTGAAGTAAATTTCTCAATAAAATAATGTCTAACAAGAGCCTGTACAAAGTGCATGTGCAACTGCGTATAGAGGAATTGAAATGGAACAGAAGACATGATCATACACAATTACACTAAGGAATAGTAGATAAAATACGAAACACTTCAAATTTCTAATTGCTTATGATTTTTAAATTTTCTTATAAGGTAAATTAAGTTACTGAAGTGTATTTTGGGGAAATATTAGCTTAATAAAACATCCATTTTGTTAGCTTTTTATCAAGACAGTGTCGAAACACTCTACAATAATGTAACGTGATAGTGAAGGAAACCAACCTGTAAGGATAGTTATGTTATGCCTAAATATAAACAAACACATTTTTCTAGTTTCTTTTTACATTTCCCACTTCTTCAAACTTCCAAAGTTGCATATGGTTTTGAATTTTCAGAAATATTTATTTTTCATATGAAGAGAGACATCATTGAAAAAGTAATATTTCCGAAAATTCAAACTAATGTGCAACTGTGGAAGTTTTGAAGAAGTGGAAAGTGTAAAAGTTTAAGAAGGCATGAAGAGAGAAATGTGTTTGTTCCTATTTAGGCCTAACCTAACTATCCTTTCAGATTGGCTTCCTTCACTATCCCTCACTTTACATCACTGTACAGTGTTTCTACACTGTCTTGTTATACAGATCCAAGCCATCATGCAATTATTCCTTTTATTAAACGTTTTTTTATAATTGTTAGCGACGTTTTAATGTCCTTAAAGACATGAGTGTTGAAACCATTTTAATTAGATTTTTATTTAAGTGTTGTTATTATTTAAAAACGGATACTTACATTGTTTAACTTTTTTTGTCCAAAAATACTTACTATTTATAAAAATGAGTGTCATTCATATTTTAAGAACACGTGTTTCAATATACTTTTTAACATTTTAAAATTATGAATATCCTCGAACTAAGGAGCTTTTAAAAATACTTGACTCGAATGAAAAAACCAAGGTTTGCAGACGCCTAGTTTTTACCCCTGTTAATGTCATAGTGACAGGGTCATATTAAAGAAGAAAAGTATTATTTTGACTATTGCGAATCAAAATATTTGGCTTTTTATAGATAAAATGTAAAATTTCCAGAAATTTAGTAAAATTTCCTGACTTTTCCCTGACCAAGAAAATTCCCTGTTTTCCAGGTTTTCCAGGTCGCTGGACACCCTGTCTATATTTGTTGCGACACTATACGTTTACTATTAGATGTATCATGTAAGAATTTCAAAATTTTGCCACATCTGAAACTCACGCATTTTCACTAGTGATCATCAATGTGCTTATGTGAGAAAGTAAAATTGGAAAAAAATGTAAGTGTGTGAAAATGAATCTGGATAGCTTAGTCAGTGGAGAAGTGAAGCGCCAAGCATGGTTGAAATTCAAGTACAGAACACATTTTATAACATATTACACGGACCTACATTGGAACTAAGTTAATTATCATACAAATATAATAAATGTATCTAAAACACTTTGAGTGACTGATTCAAGCACTTAAGTGGGCACCCCAAAGTAAATCATATTGACTTATGCTTAGCACACCTTGAAATTAGATTGACTATGACTGTTTAACTTAAAGATACAGTTTTTCATACATTGTAAGCTGACACACACTATAAAGTTTAGTTGAAAATGACTACATTGTCTGACACGATCTTGGTTAAACAAGATTTTTATTCTTAAAAAAAAGACATTTGTATGCATTCTAGTCTACCTCAATTTCAATCAGAATTCTTTAAATCAAAGTCAAATAAACAAACTCTAATAGATAGATAATTTATAATATTAAACTATGTAGGGAACAAGAGTTGATATAAATCTTTAGTGAATCAGCCAAGAAGAAACAAGATTGATAGCCTCACCCAAATAATAAACTGAAAGTTAAGAAATATAGCTGTGTCCAAACACACATATATTCAGAAGCTTAATTAACCAATTAATTAACTACACTCAATAGAAGTGATATTTTTAAAATTTAATGTCAGAGGCAGGGATGTGCAAGAACCACTTTTTCAATTCAAGACAACTTCGGACTTTGATAGAAAATAAATGTAAATTATGTTTACTAAAGTACATCATTAAAGTGCTCAAGTTCCTTTTGACATTTTGGCTGGTGCTTGCTTTGGACTGTTTTATTTTAGTTCATTCAAAGAACTTTAGAGTATAACAGTTTATAATGCCAAAGTTTGACATTAAAAAAGAATATTAATATACCAAACTTTTCTTGGGGGAAATAGTGTGGCTTATTTTAAAGTCTTTACAGTATTGTTAGAATTAAATTCTCAATTTGGTTTGTAAATTTATTAGGGCAGTTATTTGCTTTTTCATTTTTTCAAATGAGATATTTTCAAGTCTCGCACATTCCTAGTCAGAGGAATTTCCAACATTTATATTTTAATAAAGATATTAAAAACTAATTTTATTGGTGGGTCCTATTTAAAACAAACTACTAAAGAGTTTTTTTAATATACTTTTTTTAGTGTTTAAGACTATATAAAATACAAGTAAAAACAAAGATGTAAATGTTCTAAGAGTGTATTAATATTACATAAAATGAACTGCACTGATGTTCAATAACTGAGTATATAATTATTAAAATTCTATTATGAACAACAATGCATCAAGGCTATTGATTTCTTGCTAAGGGGCCTGTGTTAACCAAGACCCTACCTCCCCACCTCCACATAAATATTAGGAACTATGAAACAAGACCTTGTCCCATACTGCTCTGTCGCGTTTCTGTGCTGTGAACTTTATTAACAGCTGAAGTTTCGAGACTTGGAGGTAGGGGCGGAGGTTCTATACGAACATTACTGAAGAAAGGGTGATCCATCGCATCCATGGCTGATATTCTTGTGACAGGATCGTACTTAATCAGTTTCTGGAAAAATAACAAAACCATTGCCAACTTTGTGGAAAACAACAGTTGCATCTCAAGAATATTTTGGAAATTTTTAGTCAGAATAACTATCCAATATCCTTTAATCTCAAACTTACAAGAAATTCTATATTTTTATCCACAAATAAGGTTGTTTTTAATTGTATGCATTACACAGGGTTTGTAGTGGCTTGATAAAGGTGTATAACCAGGAAGGGTAGGGCGTAGTGCTAATAAAATATAGCAGCCTGACCCAAAAACACCATTTAATTAGAGAAAGGATGAAAAACGATGAATAGGAAATTAAAGATTCTACTATTTAAACTATCATAAGAAAATGAAATCAAAATAATGTTAGTATTAGATTATATTAAAAATAAGAGAACATCACATTAAAGTATACACAAGAGAATATTGAATCCTTAATAGATTACAAATTCTAACATAGCAATCAGGGCTGTGGAGACAATATGCCAAGACTCCGACTCATATATTTTTCTACTCTTCTATTCCAACTCCTTTATAAATGTCTCAAGTATATTAATTAGCAATAACAAGTTTAATGAGGTAAAATGCTCCAATAAAGATAACTTCATGTGGACCCTCTTTGAAATTGTGTATTTATATTTAAATAAATTTGTCAATCCAAATTACAGATTTTGGTTCCAAATAATTTAAAAAAAGTCATAGTGTTATATTATTAGAAGTTTTTATTTTGAAGCTGGAGTCTGTATATTATTAGACTTCAATTTCGACTCCATCTAAAATTGTTTTCAACTTTACTGCCATGAAAGCAATATAATCTTATACATACAATTCAAACTAAATCGTCATTTAAAAAAAACTTTAAATTACACCAAGATGGGTCTTAAAAAAATATGTCTTTCAATCGTGTGGTGGGAAACTTCAACATGAGGCGGCACAGGTAGGAAGTCTAAGCCCCCGCCTCTCCCCTATTCCTAAAATAAAGATTCAAACCTGGATTTACCATGTATCCTCATTAAACTATTTTTAAGGTCTGGATACAAACATCATTCCACTTGTGATGTGTACTCTGTCATAAGCAAAGAGTAGAGAAGTTAAAAAGTAGCCTAATTTGTATGTTATATTTTACACAGGGTATCTGTTGGTTGTTGTGAATTTTCTCATAGGTTGTTGTGATGGATGTTGGTCTTCATATACTTGGTCTGTCGTGAATGTGGCCGGTCCAGTTATGGCCAGGAGGGTGGATGGAGAAAGGGTGGGAGATAGTTAGTGGGTGAGTTCTAGTCTATTGGGTACGTGGGTGTTTGTGTGAGGTAGGCTCTTGGTCTGAGGAGGAGGGGTCTTGTCTGAGGATGTCTGCGAAGTCCCAGTTCATCTGGGACCAGGACATCGTGTTGGAGGGTGGTTATCTGGGTTCAGAAGAGTGGCTGGAGACTGAGGCTGGAGGTCGGGTGTATTGAGGGCCGTAGGTTTCATCTTCTTCCCTCTTCCCTTGGAATGAAGAGTTGATTCTTGATAAGTCTGTTATCCAGATGTGCTATCAGACTTGTCAGGAGTTAAGGCAGCCGGCCAAGGGCGCTACCTTAGTTAGAAAGTTAGAATGGGATGCTCAGGTAGTCCGCCAAGGGCGCTACCTTAGTTAGAATGGAATGCTAAGGCAGTCCATCAAAGGCGCTACCTTAGAGAGTGGGAAACTGAGGCAGCTGGCAAGATGCTCTACTTCAGCGTAATCAAGGGATAGAAAGAGAATAGTTCCGTTCTATATTCCTGAGACTGCCGATTTAATGTTTTCAAAAATAATACAAGTAGTATTCATAATCATAATCATCATCATAATCCTCCTAATAGTACATCAGTCAAAAAATCCATGTATCCAAGGATCACCTTTCACTATCCTTGAAAGTTAATAAAGAGAACATAAAATAGAACAGGTAAGTATAAATTCTTACACTCTAGACTAAACACTTAACATGAAATGAAAATACAAGATATAATATATAACAGTTTGAAGAACGTGGGGATCTTAATATAATTAGTGATTTTGTAACATTAGCAATGCTAGCTAATGCTACATTAGTTCTACCCGCCCCAAATAATCCAATACTCATAGACATCCTGCAGTTCCATAGATTTACAAAATTTACTATGTCTACAAAATGTGTGTTACTCACAATCTGTATCATCTGGCTTAGCACAAGTCCCATGGCCAACCTGTTCACACCTAAGTTAATGTTGAAGAGAAGACAGTCAAGTGATGAACAATTGTTCAACAAGATGTTTCGATAAGAGGATCCAGAAATGTGTTGATTGTTCCAGCCAGCCGACAGACGGACCACTCACAATCTTGAACTGCCTACCCACCAGGTGTCTGGCTTACGTGACTTGAGCGAGTGCCAAGTTTTAACTGCAAACTCACCAGCTGTCCGGCCTACGTGACTTGAGCGAGTGCCAAGTTTTAACTGCAACTAATCAGCTGTCCGGCCTACATGACTTGAGCGAGTGCCAAGTTTTAACTGCAACTAATCTGATGTCCAGCCTACATGACTTGAGCGCATGCCAGGTTTTGGCAGTTGCTAACAAGAGAATCGTTCTGTTAGCATGTGTTCGCAACATGGAGTTGTATTTTTAATATGAAAATCCCCCACCTCTTTTTCCATCAACTAGACCTATATATAGCTGGTGCTAAGCTAGCAAAGTGAACTGTATCCGACACTTCCATGAGAAGTCCTGGTCGGGACTTAGACATAACCGCTTCAGGATGGCAATAATCAAACTCTATATAATTTATCTAAAATTTAAACGACCATTACAACTAGACCTATATATAGCGGGAGCTAAGCTAGCAAAGTGAACTATATCCGACACTTCCATGAGAAGTCCTGGTTGGGACTTAGACATAACCGCTTCAGGATGGCAATAATCAAACTCTATATATTTTATCTAAAATTTAAACAACCATTAATGGGTTTGAGTGATTGAACACTTTAATTATGGGATTATAATCATTCATTGTAGGCTTAAAATTGTTTTATGAAACACTTTAAGGTTCTTTTACACTTGGGTGCTAGTCTCTTTGTAATCTTTAGAGATGTTAATAGGTAGCCACATTTTGAATCTTTTTGTAGCCTGGAATATTTAGTTTAAATATAAATTGCTATTGCACTTGTGGTTACCAATAATTCTTTGAAGTTTAAGCTTTGATAATGTTTCATTTATAGCTAATATTTTGGAGATGTATTTTCTTTGAAGAAATTATAAAAGTAATTAATTTTTGTTGGTTTATAAGTTGTAGCATTAGCAATACTAGATTTAGTGCCTCAGGCTTATTTATTGTAAGACCCCCCTCCCCAATTCTTTTCCTTTAATCTTTTAAGGAAAGGTGAAGTTTTTTTTTTTCAAATTTTAATAATAATATTTATTAAGTAGTTTATTTTATTTTAGTGGGATATAAACGGAGGAATGTAGAGCAATACTGTGCGCCTACTCAGTGGGCTCCACTCAGCCTCCTCTACTCAAAGGACTGAGCAGCCTGGTGGAGGTTATGTTTGAAGTTTAAGCTTTGATAATGTTTCATTTATAGCTAATATTTTGTAGATGTATTTTCTTTGAAGAAATTATAAAAGTAATTAATTTTTGTTGGTTTATAAGTTGTAGCATTAGCAATACTACATTAAGTGTCTCAGGCTTATTGTAAGACCCCCTCCTCCTTTCCAATGCTTTTCTTTTAATCTTTTAAGGAAAGGTGAAATTTTTTTAAATTTTAATAATAATATTTATTAAGTAGTTTATTTTATTTTAGTGGGGTATAAACGGAGGAATGTAGAGCAATAATGTGCGCCTACTCAGTGGGCTCCACTCAGCCTCCTCTACTCAAAGGACTGAGCAGCCTGGTGGAGGTTAGGTGGAACCACAGCAAAAGCAAGGTTGGGGATACACGTGAAGCAGGAAACTGGTCGGGGCCAAAACCAACAAGTTTGAAACAGGGTGTGCCCAGTTGACTTCCAGTTTGGTGGGCTGGGAGTGTGAGGGGTTGGTGACGATGAGTTTAGTCGTCATCATCAGCACAGATGACCTCAGTTAGGAAAAGCTACCACCAAAAGCAGATTTAACTGAGGACCTTCAAGTTAAAACCCCGCTACTCTGGCACCTAGGCCCAATACTGGCTTAATAAGCTGATGGCCGAAGAAAACAAAATCATTTGAGAAAATAAAGTGACATGCCTGACTGGAGATGATGAGTTTATTTTATTTCTAATTAATTACAATACTATTTTAAACTGTATACTAAATATAACAATACCTCAGCTTAGGGGTAAAAACACTGACCAAAATCAAGCATAGCCTTTATTTAGATAGCAAATGCAGTAGGACCGCCAAAAAAACATATATAACTAACTATTTAACTTTTGCAAACGTGTGCAACACCTAAGCACTATTTGAATATCGTCACAAAAATAACTATGAATTGTTAACAGTATGGTCACAAAAATAATGGAGTATGAATAGATTGGTTGTTTTAAGCAGAAAAATAAGTTATTAATAATTATGTTTAATCACAGATATGAGATTCAATATGAACAGTTTCAAAATATAGTGCACACCAAAAAACTTCTATTCGAAGACTGGATAACAAAAGAAACAAGAGGGTGTGTGATGCTGACAAAATACAACTTAACTGGCCCATCAATATATCATCAAATCCAGACAAGCCCCCAACCTCAACCTTAGATAATTCCTCTCCTTCCAACCAGCACACTTATTATTAGATTCATTATAACATTATTCATAGTGCTGCTATCTATACAGTGATGTCATAACTGAAAAACAGAGTCTACTCTCTTGACCTGATGAAGCTGTCTGTGACAGTGAAAGCTTGTCCTTAAAAATGTGTTTGTGTGTTTTTTAGTGTTAAATCTAAACAATTTCTACTCCAGTATCACCAAGGTAAGTGTGCTGGCTATCCCTCCTAAACTAAACCATGATTTAGCCTAGTTCTCTATTCCACATAACCTCAAAATACAACTTAAGAGTGAAGCAAGTGACAAAATTTGGAAATATGGTTATAATTTAAATTCGACAAACGGGCAAAGTAACGCGACCCAAAGCAACAAAAGTTTAGGTATTGCTGTACTTTCTTTTAAGAATACAATATAAAACATTATTGTAAGTTAATTATTTGTGTAAATAGCTCGCTTAGAGCTGTAAAGTTATGACACACTCACCAAAAACAGGTCCTGCCCTGAGGGGTCCAGTCCAGGCAGGATCTCGTCAATGTCCTGAGACTCCCAGCTGGGGAACATAGACTTATAATCTGGAAGCTTTGACACACCTGGCCACACCGACTCATCAGGGGTGCCCAGGGTACGGAAGATACGAAACAACTGATCTATCTCCGAGTCACCGGGGAACAGTGCCCTTTTCATCATCTGCAAGGCAACAACAATCAATCTCAACAAAACACTTATTTAATAGAAGGAATGCTGTAGGGAGCATGTAACTGTTCCGAGCCAAGTTTCTCATAGCTACAAGTTTAATGTTAGGTGGGGAGTAAGGAAGCGGGTATGATTTAAGGTCAGTATTTTTGCAGTTTATGGCCAAACTAAGTAAAATATATTTAGATATTATTTTTTTAATCCCCTATGTATACTACTCTCTCAGCCATTCTCAATTATTAGTCAGGGGCTTCAGGAACTTGAACAAAACTTCTTTTCTTCATTTAAAAAGTATCTGTTCAAATTCCACAATGCTCATTAAAGATATTAAAAAATTGTTAATATTATGATGACATGATGCCATGGAACTTTATCAGCTTTTCTTTCCCATGATACCGCTTTGTTTAACCAGAGGCTTATTAAACTTTGGAAGGACTGTTCATATTTTATGAGAGAGTAGGTGTTTTTTAAATTCCGTTTTATTAAGATCTGCGAAGAATATGTTGGTTAGGCTGTTGTGTACATTAGTGGTGAAAGTTTGATGAACACTGGCATAGTGGAAGAAGGAAAAAAGAAACATCTAGACATACAACACATATGGATCAAAGAGGAGCGTGGAAGAGAGTGCAGGAGGAAGAAGGTTGGAAGGACAGAGGGAGATGGAGGCATTTACTAAACAAACTTGGCCACAGGCTGGAAACCGTCCATGATGATAATTTGGATCCAAGAGATTTCCAAGTTAAAGCTCTTGTTTATGCTATTTCCTATAGTTCTAAGTAGATGGCATAAGCTTTTTAAAAAAAGTCTTACAAATGTTCATACTAACCACATAAATAAAATAAAAATAAATTACCATCTCTGCAAATATACAGCCTAAGCTCCATATGTCGACAGATGTCGTATAGAACTTTGCACCCAGAAGAATCTCAGGCGCACGATACCACAACGTGACCACCTCGTGAGTGTAGGTGCGGACAGGTATGCCAAACCCGCGTGCCAGGCCAAAATCTGCCAACTTAATATAACCTGTGTGGTCTATGAGCAGGTTTTGCGGTTTTAAGTCTCTGTGTAGAACTTTGTGGGCGTGGCAGAATGAAATAGCCGACAGTAGTTGAAATGTGTAGCTCTGAAAAATTTAAAACACAACACTTTACACAGAACTTTAACTTTTAAAATGGATCAAATTTACATTTTATTGCATCTTATAAAACAAGGCAAACGCAAGAGGTTTTTTTCCCCAGTGGTACATTTTTTGCCTTAAACTCTGCTAGCTTTTTTTTTTGTTAAAGCAGGCGCGGCCAGTCCATGTAAGCATTGAAAGCACAGTTTGCCTACTTTAAGTGAAATTAAACATTATTTTATATTTACAAATATATTTTAAATCATAATAATTAATAATTGTAATCATTATAATTTTGGTTACATCTTTGAACTTCGTATTTGTTGAGCGTGACTCTGGGTCTGTCCATGCCATTCGGATCTACTAGAAGCCAACTCAAACTTGCTTCTAAAGCATTCAAATGGGATGAGGGATGAAAGATAAAGCATATCCATGGCCATAGAGAGTATTTCAGCCAAAAAATAGTGCAAAAAAAAATGTTGAGAGAAGGGTGGAGGGATCCCTTAATTTGCCCGGCTCACCCTGAATATTTTTAATATGTAATATTATTATTATCTTACTACCCATTCGGGTTATACGCACTTACGCTAATGTGTAATGGTAGGGTGATTGTGAGATGAAATGAAGGACCTACAAAAATATATGCCGGGACCGGGGATTGAACCCCGGCCGCCAGCATAGAAGTCTGACACCTTACCCCTAGACCGCCAGGTCACCCAATATGTAATAGTTTTTAGTTTTGGCAGTATCAAATATCAGAAATATATTTCATTCAATTGATATTTATAAAGGATATGCTTTATTTTTATTTAAATAAAATCATAATAGATAAAATAATAATAAATGTATATAAATAAATAAAAATTGGTAACAGTAAGTGTGCATATGAGAGGAGATGAATGGATACAATTAAAGGAGGAAGAATGGTGGCATTTTACTAAATTTACCCAGCTAAAGGCTGGAATCAATTATTGATGATGATATTTTTTTTAAATATATCAATATAATATATTCAAGCTTATTCTTTATATAAATTGAATAAAATATTATTGTGCTAATTATTACCAGTCAATAGCAATAACTAATTAAAAACAACTTTGGTCATTAATAATAAATTCATATTTTCGATAATGTAATAAAATAATGTGTGATGATAACATAATCCATGTTACAATGACAAGTACCTTGACCAGACTTATCGGTAGTAATGTCCTGTTCATGTCAAGAAACTTCTTCAGATCCAGGAGCAAGTATTCAAACACCATGTACAGTTTTTTATCACATGGTACAACCTCCAACAACTTCACAATGTTGGGGTGATCCAGTTCCCTTAAAAGCGATATCTCTCTGATAGCAGTTGATGGCACTCCTTCAGCTTCACTGAAGAAAGAAATTAGTTATAGTTAGGTTATGTGAAATGTGAGTATATTGTTTCATAAAAATAGCAAATGGTTGCTATACTAATACGGCTCCAAGAAACAATATCTAGACATTCTTTTAAATATTTGCCACATTACTGTTAAATCAGTCTACAGGTTGCATACAGTAAAATCTTTTTTTTTTATCTTGTATTTACTAACTGCTATTATTTGTGGCTGTGTGTAAATGTGACAAAAACCAACTCTAAAATATCTCGTGTTAGCAGAATGATATCCAGGCAATTGCAATTTGTTTAACATACAAAAAACAAAATCTCTTACTTTTCTTTTGATATTCAAGCAAGTTTTTTTTTAAATAAGGCATTTAAATTCTGTGATTTTTCCTTGATTTTAAATCAGATTCCCTGACCAAAAAAAATCCCTAATTTTCCCAACTTGCATGCCTGAACCCACTAATAAAATTAAGCATTCATTATATAGCAGATCCAAAACATTAGCTCAGTCAGTAAAGTGTCTGTCTACTGAGCTAAGGGTCCCGGGTTCAACTTCCAGCATGGTCAAAAAATGTATCATTGGTGAATAAATTTCATATTGATAAATTAATGGCTAGGGTCTGGATAATGTGCCAGTCCTAGTATTAAATTAGATTATAAGGCATATGAAGCTACGACAGGCCTAGCAAGCCAACAGTGGAAAATATACGGTTTTAATAAAAATAAATGGTACAGAACTTCACATGAACTTTCTCGCTCTATTGTTTAAAAATTAAGATATTTACTACTCAAATCTCTTAATATATGTGAAACAAAATAATATACACTAGCAAACTCAAGCCTAATTTGAACTATACTAATGTAAAACATTTAATGAGTCCTGGTTTTAAATTTTATAATTATATTTTTAAGGAATTAATATCTTCATTTGTATGTTTGGACCGTTAACAAATATCAATATTGGGTCCACAAGGCTCAACAATTCATATTAAAATTTCGACTTTCGGTTAAAATGTTTGACATTTTATTAGGTGTTGCACATCTTCATGTAATCGCATTGCTATTTAATTCCTCATTTATAAATTTTGACCAATAAAAAATGTTAATATTGACTATTGAGTCTAAAATGGAGATAGATCATTAATTGTACAAACATTTATTCTAAGAGGTTTAAAGAAAAACAACAAACTTTTTGAGACAATTACTCATATTTAATTACTCTATGGCATTGGAGAATTATTGCGTTAAAGCTTAAGTAGTATCTCTTTACAACTAAATCTCACAAAATTGTATTAATATATTTGCCAATATCTCAGAAATTGTTGGTTTTATAAAGATATAATTCATATAAAAGGTTTTTAATTTTAATAGTACTACAATTTTGCAACGATAAGTTATTTAGTATCTCAAATAGTTGCGAAGATACGCAAGTTTCTGCTTCTGTAAGGTACCCTAAAAGTCATTTTCATGGAATAAATTAAAATAGCCAGTTTATTTAGAATCTTAATCAATGTCTAGATACGAATTTTAATAAAAATTGTTAGAGCCAATTTTTAGAAAATCAATTTTTTCTCTTTTCGCAATTTATTAAACTACTCTTAATCTGTTAAGTTCAAACAGACACACATATAGCATTGTAAATACCACTTTTTACGGTTCGAGGGGTCATGAGACATCGACATCCATCAACATTTCAGGTTAGATTTTTTTTTACGGTCACAATACTTTTACCTTTTGTCTTCGAAAAGTTTATATATATTTGCATGTAGCTTGAAAGTTATTGGTTTTATAAAAAATATGCTTAAAATAAAATATTTGTATTATAAATAGAGCTACATATTTGTAATGATAAGTAATTTCATATCTCAAATAGTTTAGCAGATATTATAAAATAAGATAATTTATGCATCAGATCAGAGCCCTTAAAGTCAGTGTGTTAAAATATTGAAAATAGCCATTTTGTTTAGAATATTTATAAAAAAAATTTAAAAATTAAATTTAATCAAAATCGTCAGAGGCGATTTTGAGAAATTCAACTTTTTCTCTTTTTGCCCTTCAGTAAACTACCCTTAATTTTAGGGTTAGATATCCAATTCCAAAAACTCCTCGGGGCAACCACTATGAAAACCCTAGATACCAAGTTTTACCCTGATCAGTTAAATAGTTTAGGCTTTAGTTGGAGGTACAGACAGGCAGACAGAAATTCAAAAACAACTTTTTCAAATTCGAGGGGTGATCGGGGTGTGAAACGTCGAGATTCATCAAAATCTCAAGTTTGATTTTTTTGATTATCACAATACTTTCTCTGCCTCTAAGATAGCGATAAAGTAAAAATTGACTACATGATGGATGTAAAAATTCCTTTATATAACCTACAAATAATATGTATAATGGTAAATCTTGAAAAAGTTGGAAATAATTATAAATGCAAACTAAATACATTTACTTTAAAGCTTTATCATCACTACCCCAATAATTTATTAGTTTTAAGTATTTTACTACATGTTTAAGATATTCACAAATTGCATTAATGTAAATAAGACAGTAGGTTGTAATAGAATATTAGTTAGCACAATAGGTAAACAAAGTTACTACTAACTTTTAGCTACACATTTGTCTTAGATCTCCTGTTTCTCCAGTCAAAAGTTGGTTAAAAGAGTTACCCAGCAACGATATTAAGAACATCCTTTACACAGCCTATCGGAAGCTAGCTCCAATCTATAGTCCTGTTCCCAGAAATTGGTTCTTGGGAAGTGTGTATTGATGTTGACAAAATCTTGTGGTAATTAAACAAATTCTTAAAAACAAATATAATATTGCTTTGAATCCATATCCCTTACTTTACATAGTAAAAGAGACAAAAGAAAAAGATTAAAATCCAAATCATTTGTACATTTTGTTTATTTTGCTTGATTACACTATAGTGCAGCTTATAATATAGGGCTATAGTGGAGCGGGTCAAGGTAAGACTAAGCTTTCATATTAAAATAAGTGTACATCTGTTAAAATTTTACCTTAACTAAATCAGTAATTAACTGTACATATTGTTTAATGATCGACCTCAGTAGTCTTAGGGTAAAGTGCTCGCCTCAAGACCTAATCTTCGTGGGTTCAAACCTAGCCTGAGTCAGTGAATTTTTCTTGAGAGATAAAAATCTATGTCACAACTTCATTAAAATAGGAAGTAAATCTGTTGGTCCCATGTCGATTGTGACATGTAAAAGAACACTGTACAGTATGTGAAAATACCTTTTCAACAAAATTAGTATACTTTTTAGCGCTAACTCAAAAGTACTTCGTGGAAGGCAACAGGGAATCACCAACCTTTCTAAATTCCCCTGTGCTAATAAACTCAACTCAAGTCTCAAGATATCGGGTAATGGTAAGTTTAATTATTTTTATATTTTTGTATGTGTGCGAATAATATTTTACAAGGGTGAGATAACCCAACTACAATATGTTTTAGTGATCTATATTCCATGTCTGTTGGTGACCTTGACCAATCGCTCCCTTCCTCTACAACTTCATCAACAGTTATGATGCTTCAAAATGTACTTGAAAGCCAGCTGCTATCGCTGCAGGTGGCCCAAGTAAATGCAGTCTTTACTAAGCCCCGAATTCGACAGCTTATTTTCTTCTCTGTCCTTTCATGCTATTATTGTTTCTGAATCCTGGTTAAAACCATCCCTTCCTTCTAGCTTAGTACACCTGAGTAGATATCAACTAGTTAGAAATGACAGAACTATGAAGAGTGGTGGAGGTATGTGTATGTACATCAAAGATGATATTAAATATAAAGTACTACCTACATCACCGAGTCCATACTCAGCGCAACCTGAATACATTATTGTTTAAATAAACAATTCACAACAAAGGCTTATGTTATCTGTAGTATACCAGCCACCTCGAGTTGGTCAATTTACTGCCTTGATCGAGCACATGCACAAATATGAACATATAATTGTAATGGTTGATTTTAACGTGTACTTAGTAGCAACAATAAAACCTCGCAATTACTGACTATTTTCTTCATACAATATGACGCCATGTCACTTAGACGCAACACATCATACCACAACCATGCATATGTGGATTGATACACACACACATACTTCAAACTCTAATAAAGTGATCTCTTCTGGACAAATCGCGGTCCCCGGAATCTCGCATCATGATCTTGTTTATCTATCCTACTCAATATGTATGGCTAAAATTGCACCTAAGGTAATCACATATCGTGACATTAAATCCATTGATACAAACCGAATGCTGACACTCAATCCATGCCCTGGTACCTGGTCAACACTATATTAAACATTAATGACAGGTTACATCTTTTTAATGATATGATCCCCTTGACTTGTACGATAAACATGCACCAGTAAAAACTCGACGTGTTAGTAGACCACCTTATCCTTGGATGACTTAAGACATTAGCTTATTGATGAGGAACTGTGACCAAGCATATGTGAAATTTAAACGAGACTTGAAAATCAAGCTACTTACAGATAACATAAGAGTTTGAGGAGTATAAATGTCTGCGTAATAAATGTACCCAGGCCATTAGGAAGAATAAAATTGACTTCTCCCTTTCACTCTCAAATACTATCTGAGCACCCAAAGAACTATGGAGGGAACTGCGGAGGATGGGAGTGGGGCATATACTACCTAAAAGCACTCATATGCACATCAGTCCCAATAAACTAAATGAAGAGTTTCTTCTCATTCTTAATTAACTAACAAGATAGCTAGAATACAGACTATAAACGACATTTATGCCTCCAATGGAAATAATTATAATAACTATAATGATGATAATACTTTTTACTTTGCACATTTGACTTATTGTGAGGTATACAAATCAATAATGAGAATAAAATCAAAAGCATAGGGAAGAGACAAAATTTCAATATTGTTAATACTAACAATTTTAAGAAATGTTATATCAACAATAACTGCTTATTCAACTTCTCAATCATAACTGGACAGTATCTCGCACTTTGGAAACTTGCTCGTATTACGCGAGTACCTAAAAAAGCACTAGCAAAAGATTTAAAGTCTGTTCAGCGTAGGAATTGTTTTCTGAATGGTCTTTTTCCCTACCAGAAATCTATTATATAGTAGGACATTGGTAGGAAAAAAGACCTTTCAGAGAGTAATTCCTACCGTGAATGGAGTATAAATGACTCTGTCCCTTTCTAAGGCACTAGAATTTCTAGTGCATCAACAAATTTACCTACACATTAACAAACACAATTTGTTAACTACCTATCAATCAGGATTCAGATCACATCATAGTACATGTACCGCATTGATAAATGTCAGATAACATTAGACTAGCCATGGATAAGTGCGAGCTAACACTTCTTATATTATTAGATTTTTCAAAAGCTTTTAATATTCTATTAGCAAAATTGGAAGTATTATTTAATTTCTCTCCAGGCAGTATACAGTGGATGAGATCATATTTGCATGGTCGCCAGCAAAGTGTTATGATAGGCAACAAGTTCGCAACATGGCGCCACAGTTGAGGCTGGTGTTCCACAGGGCTCAGTTTTAGGGCCATTGCTTTGTTCTATATATGTGAACAATATCACTTCTTCAATGTCATACTGTAAATATCACATGTATGCAGACAACCTTCAAATATATATTTCCACCGACTGTTCTTCAATATATACAGCCATACAAAGAATAGATATTGACCTAGCTTCAATAAATGCTTGGTCTGAAAAAAATGAACTTAGATTGAACACTGAAAAAACTCAAGCCATTCTTACAGGAACAAGCAGACTAATACTGAATGTGGACCGTTCCCTGCTGACTGACATACAATTAGGAGTAGCCACAGTATAAATGACAACAATTTCTAGAAACCTTGGTGTGATTATTGATGAAAATCTTAATTGGACAGATCAGGTAACTTCGATTTGCAAGAAAATGCATGCCTGCTTACATTCACTGAAAAGACTATAAAGAATTTTCTCCCAGAAAATCTACAAATTATTCTTGTCCAGAGCTTAATGCCACACTGACTACTGTGATGTAGTATACAATGACTTAAGAGATGATCTAGCAGAACAACTGCAACTACAAAACACATGTGTTCAATACATATTTAACTTAAAACGGCATGACCATATTTATAAGTATTTTAATAAACTGTGTTGGTTCACAGCCAAGCTACTAGATCAGAATCCACTCTACAGATGTATATTCCCATACATAAGTCTCAAACATATGCTCGTTCTTTTACTGTCCTGGCATCACAGGCTTGGAACAAACTAAATAACTCTACTCGTCATCTAACATCTAGACTCCCCTTCAAGTGTACGGTTAAGCAATTTATCTTGTTTAATAAGCTAAACTGAGTTCTTAAAACTAATTGAGTTTTAAATGAGTGTATGAATGCACATGTGAATGTTTTTCTACTTTTTTGAATATTCATTTATTAAATTGTATTTCAATAAATGTAATAGTGTATGTTGTATTCAACACTGGTTAAATGGAAGAGAAGGCTAACTCCTTAACTTCGCCTGATAAATAAAGGCTATTATTATTAGTAGTACATGGGATTTCTACCAAATGGTGCAGGAAGCATTAATCAGTCAACTGGCTGAGTGCATACTCGGCTCCATATGGATAGCAATCACATAAAACCAACCTTCGTGTTGTTGACTTAAGAAGTAGATTGTTGTTTTAGGAAGGAAATGGAATGAATGGTAAGTAAAATTATGGACAAAGCATAGTTCACACTTTTATTTTGCACTAAAAACATACAAGTATGGTAAATACTGTTACAAAATTACATGTGTATATATACTAAAGCAAAAAAGATCAAGTTTGTATTAGCTAAATCTAAAGAAAACATTTATTCAAAAAGTTGAAATAATGACCAACTTTGCAAAAGAAAAACGAAAGAAGTTTCTTTTTTTGGTTTTGTAGAATTTTGTAGATGATAGAGTGGGAATATCCATTGTTTGTTGCGATTTGTTTGTTACAGTACAATTGTCAACCATTACTAAAAACCTTGGTGTGATTATTGATGAAAATCTTAATTGGACAGATCAGGTAACTTTGATTTGCAAGAAAGTGTATGCCTGCTTACATTCACTGAAAAGACTAAAGAATTTTCTCCCAGAAAATCTACAAATTATCCTTGTCCAGAGCTTAATAGTGCCACACTGACTACTGTGATGTAGTATACAATGACTTAAGAGATGAGCTAGCAGAACGACTACAACAACTACAAAACACATGTGTTCCATACATATTCAACTTAAAACGGCATGACCATATTTATGAGTATTTTAATAAACTGGGTTGGTTCACAGCCGAGCTACTAGATCAGAATCCACTCTACAGATGTATATTCCCATACATAAGTCTCAAACATATGCTCGTTCTTTTACTATCCTGGCATCACAGGTTTGGAACAAACTAGATAACTCTACTCGGCATCTAACATCTAGAATCCCCTTCAAGTGCGCAGTTAAGCGATTTATCTTGTTTAATAAGCTAAACTGAGTTCTTAAAACTAATTGAGTTTTAAATGATGTATGAATGTGCATGTGAATGTTTTTCTACTATTTTGAATATTCATTTATTAAATTGTATTTCAATAAATGTAATAGTGTATGTTGTAATCAACACTGGTTAAGTGGAAGAGAAGGCTAACGCCTTAACTTCGCTTGATAAATAAAGATTATTATTATTAGTAGTAGTAGTACATGGGATTTCTACCAAATGGTGCAGGAAGCATTAATCAGTCAACTGGCTGAGTGCATACTCAGCTCCATATGGATAGCAATCACATAAAACCAACCTTCGGGTTGTTGACTTAAGAAGTAGATTGTTGTTTTAGGAAGGAAATGGAATGAATGGTAAGTAAAAATATGGACAAAGCATAGTTCACACTTTTATTTTGCATTAAAAACATACAAGTATGGTAAATACTGTTACAAAATTACATGTGTATATATAATAAAGCATAAAGATCAAGTTTGTATTAGCTAAATCTAAAGAAAACATTTATTCAAAAAGTTGAAATAATGACCAACTTTGCAAAAGAAAAGTGACCTGATTTAGAAATAATCAACCAAAAGCATTAAAAAAAACCTTCTCTAACTCAAATCAAAAGTAGGTATTTATATATATATTTTAAAAAACTAGACAAGCGATTTTTTAAATCCCCTACAAATTTGGTCAACAACCTCAGTTGAACCACTAATAAAAAAAGTCTGAGAGAACCAAGGCTAATTCTTTATAATATTTAAAATGTAACTATAAATTTAAATAATTTCATAAGCTTAGTTCCAATATGTGTAATTTATGAATATGCATAAAAGTAATTATATGAATAGAAAAATAAATAGCCACAAATTAGGTAGGCCTACACTCCACTTACCCTGAAAGGTAGTCTAATGTTGACTGAGTACATTATAACTATCTTAAAGTCATACCATAATGGAATAATTTAAGGTAAGCTTGCTACGTTACAGTATAGATGAAAGGTCCATATAAAAAAATTATTGTATTATATAGTTTATTAAAACAAATATTTATATTTACTATTTTAGCATACTTCAATATATTCTAATTAAGAATGTATTTATAAATCAGTGAAATTAAAAAAACCTAGGCTTAATTTTTTAATACATTACTAGTGAGTGCCACGTTAATGAAATATTTACATTAATTTTAAAGAGTTTAGCTTTTTTTATTTTGTTGTGTGTATACATATTACTTATTGATAAAAGCTGACCAAAAAAATTACTCTTAGTCCCATTTTACACAAGACCCTTTCAAGACACAGCACTGCGGCACAGTGTGGCACCACATGTCACCACCCTTTCACATTAGAGCCACGTCATTAAAGTACATTCGCGACCTTAGTTTATTGGATGGCAGCTCAAAAAGTTACTAGAATTAGTTCCTAATGTATCCCTACACCAACAGCTGACATCTGTCACAATGGATAGCTGTAATGAAAACATATGGTAATGTAAGAATGTTATAGTTAACCACAGTAATTTAGGCCAGTATTATTTATATTTATTTGAGGTCGGGAACAAAGCTTATTTATCGTTTTATTCCACTTAAAAAAATATTATTCATAGCACTTTCACAAAAGGTCTAACGAACATAGCTTCAAAATGGGGACCGTCGAATTTAAACCATGTGATTGAACATGGCAGAAACAAGTTTTTTTACAATGGTGCACCCACACAGTGGATAAAAATATTTTATCAAGTTAAATATCTTGAAATATGATAAAATAATTTATTATATCTAAAAATGTGACAAGTATTTCTCTTTTCCAAGTATATATGATGCCTGTGTTAAGGGTACTAATTTATGTACTATATTACTCTTTAGATCAATAACATTCTAAAACGAAGAAAGGGTACTTTTAATTTTGTTTAAAATATTGTTTCGGATTGGATAAAAAGGAATTATTAAAAGTAATGAAATAGCGTGAGAAAACTTACGTTTATGTTATTTTAAATGTAAAATATAACATATTATTAAAACATTTAACTTTTATAAAAAAACTTATATTTTACAAGTGTTGGCAACCCAAAACCTAAACATATGACTTTTGAACTGTCATTCAGGTAAAAAGCTATCATCAACAGACTTTATCTTCAGTGTTATGATGGGTGTCGAATAAGGTGCAATGATCTGATCATTGTTAAATTAGAGTTGAAATATGGTATTGGGATTTTGATTAATAGCTTAAACCTGATAAAGACCTGTTTATTCACTCTACTTTTGAAAATTGATAATGTCTTAAAATAATATATAAACAAGGATTTTTACTTATTTAATTTACTTAAAAACATTAACTAAAAAAAGATAGGAATGTTTGAAAAACAAAAGAATTAAAAACAACATAAATAAATAGACTCAAAAAATAAAATAAAACAAAAAAGTGAAACAATATCAAATCCTCATGTCTATTCATTTGTAAATAAATTTAAATACATAAATAAAAGCATAAACTTGCTGAAGTCATCATGTAATAGATTTAATAATAACTTAATTAAACAAGTTTCATGGTTGAGCTTTTATAATTTCTCTCTTTTATATTTTCAAAAGCATTTTGCACAATTTTGAATTTACTTTTTAAACATTTACCTTCTCTCGTATTATTATTTATTACCAGAAAATGGAATAAGTCTCAAAAAACTTTATTGAGATACATGCATTGCATACATAACTTGGATGCAAACATTTAAGATTGAATTATTTCAAAATTTCAGTGGAATATTGGGATGAATTGTGCCTCGCATGAAAGCCTTCATTCAGATGTGGGTGTTTGCTTTGTCTCACCACTGGCAGCAAAGAAAGACAGAAATTCTGTTGTGCGCCATTTGCCATAGACCGAAATTGTGATGTGTCCTTTGTGAAAGGTTCTATTTACTCCAAGGTATTTGCTGCCACGCTATCTATTGTAAGTGTCCCATACAAAAGGACTCTTAGTAACTTAGTTCCCTGGTACAGGTGTCATCTTGTGTTTAATATAGCACCACACTTGAGGTGTGCTAAACCTAACTATGAAACTGGCCCATAGTTATAGGCATGGCTGCCAATACTTTAAATTACTAGTTCAAGTAAACAACTATCATCAAGCCTTCGTAAAGAGATTATCCAGCATGCTTATGATTACAAATCATTTATTTTAGCCGTAAACAAAGCTCATACACTCCAATTTTCGTGGAATAGGTCTTATATCTAAACACATAGAACATTTACTAAGTCTATGTTCATATATTCATACTTCAAGTAATGTGATCTGAAGCTGTCACTTCGGATAGATTATCAACAAGGCCTACCTACAAAATAATACTAATATGTAATATAGTAAAATGCTGTAATTTATGCTAGAAACAAACTTGTATAAAAATATGTTTATAAAAGGCAAAGTTCCTTTGAAAATTGAACTGGAGTATTGTCATGACATGGCAAAAATATAAACATTATATTATATATAATTATATTTCAAATGGTGGATAAAATTTATTTTGTTTCAAATGTTTTAAGTATCTTGTCAGTTGTTCTTGTAAATATGTACTTTTCAATAACTAAATATATAGGCTATTGAAGTTTGAAACACAAGACATTTATTTGTAATACACCACATTTTCATTTTAGAAAAGTGGAAGTAAAAACTTTCAGTCTCATCAATTAGGTCAGGAAATGTTTTTTTCACCCAAGTTTGTTTTGTTTTTCTCAACATATTATGGAAGCATATTTGTAACTGTGAATGTACAGATCAAATTATCAACCAAATTGTTTAAAAACACCTTTATGCTGCAGTTGTTTAAAAAGTCATACATTACCAGCAATATTAACATGTATAATAGCCAAATCTTTAGAATTTTGAGTAGTAATTAGTGTGAATCTAATCTTTTAAACCCCTGTCTTACCTCTGCCCACCCTCCATCCACATATCATTTACTCTAATGAGGTAGAAATTAGGAAGGAAACGTACCAACATTTACATGGAGGAAAACTATTTAGGGAAATACATCTTTGTAAACCAAGTTGGGACTTGAAACTCGACCTCCTTGTCACCGGCAAGCCAAACAATAGCTTCTGTTTGTGTGCCCACCAGATCGAGTATCGAGTATTCTAATATTAAACCCAAAACATTAAAGGTGGGATACTGTAATCTAAAGTGTTTCCCAACCGGTGATCCATGGGCTGGCACCGGTAGGCAGACTTATTACCACCGGTTCACAAATACTGTAGGCTTAATTATAGTTATACATTCATTTCAGGGTGGCCACAAGAAATCAATTTTCAAATTTCCTGACCCTTCTAGACAAAAATTAATTTTTTCCCCATGACCATGTTTTACCCATCCACATCAACTTTTTTTTTAGCACCGTGTCTTACTACCCATTTAGGTTATATGCCTATGTACTAATTACTCAAATGGGTCAAGAGTTAAGAACAGCCAAGTTTAGAGAAACTGTAACCGCATTTGTAAGGAAATAAGGTGAAACCATTTAGAAAAAAAACTCAGTCTCGAACCAAGAACTCCCCATTATCGGCGGTTAGTCTATTGAAAGAGTATCTATCGCCTTAGACCTTAAAGTCATTGGAGTAGATTTTTTTTTACTTGTAGATGTAGAGTATTGTATATATAATGCAATAAACTACAAAACTACTATTTTATAATAGATAATCATGTGTCAAGTATTAGAGGCAGCCACGATAAAAGGAATTGATAATAAATACAATATTTTCAAACTAAAAATGTGTGTTTAGTCTTGGAATTTGTTGAGTCTGAACAGATTAAATCAACAGCATACGAGTTGCTTTTTGATTTTTTGTTCATTACTCCCACAAGAAAATATAATGAAATACTTTTGCAGGTATTAGCTAAAGAATGTGATTGTGACCCCCCGTTCCAGTCAAACCTTAAAAGTTTTAGCATACATGTGTAGGCCTATATGACCTTGGTTAAGGCGAATAAATTAATCAACATAACACAATGTGTCCAAATGATTATTAGTTCAGTTGACATCAATTGTGGTTTAATGTAAATAATGCCTAATATCCCATGTTTTGAGGTCAAATTCCATAAAATGTGCCTGATATTTTTCTCAGTTTTCAAATACCCCGATCATTCCAGATTTCCCCTTTTTCCCTATTTGGGCCACCGTGTATTTTAGGAACCTGTATGAAAGTGACATCATTTCCTTTTGCTAAGTATCACTTTTATTATTAAATAATTTACATAGGGCCAAATACTTTATTTTGGTTTGTTTTTGGGTCAACAAGATTATATCTTTGTGGGAGAGTACCGTAAGTCAGAATTTGTTCAAGTAGGCTATTTAAAACATATTTTAAACAAATTAGGCCTGCAATGGAAAAATTGGGTTCCTTCATGTGACAAAATAACTCGGCCGGTCCATTCAATAGAAAAGGTTGGGAAACACTAATCTCGTGCTATGTGATTATAGCAGAAAAAAAAACTCAGTCTCGAACCAAGAACTCCCCATTATCGGCGGTTAGTCTATTGAAAGAGTATCTATCGCCTTAGACCTTAAAGTCATTGGAGTAGATTTTTTTTTACTTGTAGATGTAGAGTATTGTATATATAATGCAATAAACTACAAAACTACTATTTTATAATAGATAATCATGTGTCAAGTATTAGAGGCAGCCACGATAAAAGGAATTGATAATAAATACAATATTTTCAAACTAAAAATGTGTGTTTAGTCTTGGAATTTGTTGAGTCTGAACAGATTAAATCAACAGCATACGAGTTGCTTTTTGATTTTTTGTTCATTACTCCCACAAGAAAATATAATGAAATACTTTTGCAGGTATTAGCTAAAGAATGTGATTGTGACCCCCCGTTCCAGTCAAACCTTAAAAGTTTTAGCATACATGTGTAGGCCTATATGACCTTGGTTAAGGCGAATAAATTAATCAACATAACACAATGTGTCCAAATGATTATTAGTTCAGTTGACATCAATTGTGGTTTAATGTAAATAATGCCTAATATCCCATGTTTTGAGGTCAAATTCCATAAAATGTGCCTGATATTTTTCTCAGTTTTCAAATACCCCGATCATTCCAGATTTCCCCTTTTTCCCTATTTGGGCCACCGTGTATTTTAGGAACCTGTATGAAAGTGACATCATTTCCTTTTGCTAAGTATCACTTTTATTATTAAATAATTTACATAGGGCCAAATACTTTATTTTGGTTTGTTTTTGGGTCAACAAGATTATATCTTTGTGGGAGAGTACCGTAAGTCAGAATTTGTTCAAGTAGGCTATTTAAAACATATTTTAAACAAATTAGGCCTGCAATGGAAAAATTGGGTTCCTTCATGTGACAAAATAACTCGGCCGGTCCATTCAATAGAAAAGGTTGGGAAACACTAATCTCGTGCTATGTGATTATAGCAGAGGGTTCCTTCATGTGACAAAATAACTCGGCCGGTCCATTCAATAGAAAAGGTTGGGAAACACTAATCTAGTGCTATGTGATTATAGCAGGGCTGTGGAGTTTGTACACCAGGCCTTCGACTCTGACTCCAACTCACTCATAAATGACTAATGTATACCAATTAGTCATAACAAATTTACTGCAGTAATATGCTTAAATACATCTTACTTAATGGAAACACCTGTGGCATTGTAATTTATATTTGAATAAATTTGTCAATCAAAATTACGAATATAGGTCTTAAAAAATAAAAAAACTATGACATTAAAATTATATCTATATTTATTAAATAATGTTGTAAGATAATAAGTTTTAATTCGAAGCTGCAGCACATTTTAATCGACTTAAGACTCCACCCAAATCTCCTTCAACTCCACAGCCCTGAATTATATCAAGACACGACTTGAT
Source organism: Timema californicum (assembly GCA_902141385.1). NCBI lineage: Eukaryota > Metazoa > Arthropoda > Insecta > Phasmatodea > Timematidae > Timema > Timema californicum. The sequence continues at coordinate 55,317 of CABFOW010002982.1, forward strand.
TTAAAACCACCATTATGTATTTTATTTCATTCATGCGGCATAATTACAAGATTTTGCATGTTATTAAATAGCAACAATTTACACATACTTATTAAATAAAGCATTTAAGAAAGGTTAGCTAGCAGCACAATCCAATCTTGATGAAAAAAGATGGTATGCCTGGTTAGATGCAAGCCTGCCTCGAGTTAAGCTGAATCATGTGGTGCTACGATACAAAAAAAAGACGTGGCCACCGCAAGATTCAGCTCAACTCACTGACAATAGGTGGTTAGAAGCTGTTCCGAGGAAGATTAGAGCACACTGCATTCCGCAACCATCACAACATGCTACCCTTTTTTTTACCCATACACTATGATGGCAGCCAATCAAAAATAAACCTGGGGACAGTTTGATAGGATATGAAGGAGATAGACATATATGTAGCATAGATTGTGGTTAAAACTTAGCATTTTTGTTACATTTTTTAAACGTGATACAATTTCAGTTGACTGCACAGGTGCACACAAGGAAATTGACAAAGGTATTTTTTATTATGCTTTAGTGCCAGAATGCATTCAGTTAACCTAATCTAAAAGAACTGGATGAGATTTTAATAAAATGTACTCAGCATTTAACTGGAGAGATCCTACACCTTAGCTCCGTCGGTAGCATGTCTGCCTACTGAGCTAGGAGTGACGGGTTCGATTCACTGCATGGTCAAAAAATTCATCATTGGTGAAATGTGGGGGTTACCATTCCACAATGATAAATTAACAACCGAGGACTGGATGTTGTGCCTGTCCCAGTCTTAATTTAATATAAAGCATATAAAGCTACAACCGGCCTAGCAAGCCAGCAGTGGAAAAATATACGGCTTTAATAAAAAGCTGACCCAAGCCACAGGCTGTAATCGGTAGGTAATAATATTTTAAGCCATGTGTCAATATGTATGACGGAAATGTAGGCCTGCCTACTCTAATCTGAAAATAGATCTAGTTGTCTTAGCAAAAAGCATAACTACCAGTTTGGGTTGTACACATATGTACAAATTATGCTAAGGTGTGAGGAGGGTTTAATTTAGATGAGTGTACTCAGAAATTATGTGGAGTGGAAAACCATATAGGAAAAGTCACCCTTGGTACACCCTACCGGGATTCAAACCTCGATCTTCCCGTTGTTGGCAGTCCCGTCTATTGCAAGAGTGAAGCATTATACCATGCAGCCACCAAAGTGGGTCCCACTTAGATTAAAACATCCCAAAGAGCAGAGATCGATACAAAACTCATCGAGAGTTCTGGGTTGCATATGTGTTGCATTTGGCAGAGCCCAGTGTAACGGGGTGGATCCCAATAAAGTGTTTGATTAAGTTTCTTGGGTTTGAGCTCAATTTATAGCTGGATAAGCCACTAAGAACACTAAAACAATTTCCTTCACTACTGGCTGCCATCAAATAATGTTGGTTTCCAGTAACCTTTTACGAATATATCACACCTCGCTAAGTTGCCTTAGATAAAGGCTATAGGTTTAGTTAATTACAGTGGTGTAAAGATATGCTTTAGTCGCACTTTAGCAAGTCATAGAGGAATATAACAATGTAGGTTCTATTAATGGTAAATATTTAAATAATATAAATATATATGATATAAGTTAGTCTATAATTTCAGAATATTGCAAACTTTTAGGAGCAAAAGCCTTGGAAAAAATGATAAAAACTCAATACCCTCCCATTAACTTATAAAACAAACTTACTTAACTGCAACAATCCCTCATTAACAACATTTTTTCTAGCTGGCCTACCAATTTTTATTGATAACTATATTGGTACAGAGGTCATGTTGGGTTCAACCACTTTGAGTAGCCTAGCCCCTAATATATATACAATAAGCATGCCCAATATGACTCACAATGAACATAGAATGTTTCAAGTTTGATGTGAAATGCAGCAATTTTTAAATTTAAACACTTTTATCACCTGTATAAGCTAAACCAATCCTCATTTCAAATGTAGGTCTATACTGAATTGTTGCATTCATGACATGATTGGAAGAACCACTTTTATTTATGAGATAAAAAAATCTTAGCATACTAGTATTTAAAAAAAAGCCTGACTTGGCCCTATGTGACATGTAATTATTAAATGTTAAGGTTTTTGTAAAATGCCAAGGTTAAAATAATATAGATCTAGCCTTACCTAAGCTTTAATTAATTTTCCTTATAAAAATAGCAAATTCCATACATTTTGGGACAATCTTTAACCTACCAACTGGACCTAAATGCATTTCGTTTATCTGCTTGTTTTTTTTATAAACTTAAGGTGAAGCAAAATTAGGTATAACTTTTATTTTGTTTTAGTATTGTATGTAGGGCACCTGTAAAGAATATTGAAAAGATAACACATAACATTTAAGAGTTTACTCTTTCCAATTAAATGCGAATGAAATAATATTAAAACCTTTGAATTCGTGTTGGTATATATTTGAAGAGAATAGGCCGTTTGTTATTATACGTATTGAAATGGTATACACAAATAGTGGCTATTTAAAATATCCATTAAAGGCTCACCACTAACAATTCTATTCAAAATTTACAAATATATTCATAAAAAGCACTATTGGGTTTTGATCGTTAATATAAAGAAAAATAAACTGTGTTATAGGCCTAATTACGATGGTTGTTTTGAATCAGCAAATTACTACTAAAAAGTGTTTGACGAATGTTTATTTTTTCTTAAAATTGTAACAAAAACACAACAGAGTTGATTTAATTCACACACTAACAGCCAACAGCATTGATAGAGGATGTTTAAGAAAATTGATAACAATGACAAGGTTTCTTCTTGTCAACCACTATGGATAAAGCTTAATTTATATATAAATTTCGTTAAATCGGAAGGTAACTCGCGCAGTGTTGATACTAAAAGGTCAGGGGTCACTTGATCAAGCCACACTTCTCGTAGTGACGCCACGCGCACGCGAAACACGCTATCGATCTCTCGATTATACAGGTGTGCAAACATTACAGCTCGAACAATGAAATACTATGAAACACGTCGCCAATAATGTTCTGCTAGGTTGTAAACGTGGCCGCTTAGGAAATAAAACTAGTAGAATGGCGGGAAGAAGGCATAATAATATTGTGCTTAAGTAGTTGAATGACCTAGACCGCTAATCTCTTCTATTGTTTTTTAAACTTCATTAATTTTATCTTTATGATCAAATTGGTAGTCATGATAGGAAGTATGGATTGAATGTAATTAATTGTATCACTACTGTAGATTTAATTCCAAGATTATATGATGTTGATAAAGATAAGATCTAGTTTGAAACTAAATAAATATTAGTTTTTTTTTGTACCCAGCTAAAATGGTAACGTTTTCCCTTCTTTGTTAGTTATTTATAATGAACAAAATAAGCTTATATTCCCTTGAAATGATTCAAATGTCACTTAGATTCTGAATACCTGTAGGCCTACATTTATATTTTGCACTTTTTATGCATACACAATTTAACTTGCTCATTTTGTGGTTAACATATTATGTTTTCTACTAATAATTGTGTTCTGATGCATAGTTTTCAAGATTCAATTGGCATGGCCAACTGTTGTAATAGATTTATATTTTTCCAGACTGCATTATTGTTTTAATGTGATTTATTAATAAAGGACAACCCTAAGTAAATTTACTTGTTTATAATCTATATTTAACATCTGATGCTTGCACAATATTATTACTGGCTCAAAGACCTAGTTATTTAATCACTATTTTATTTTAAAGCGTCATGTTTATTTACCTTATCAATATGGTTTAAGCTAGAAATATGTAAAATTATCAATTTAAATTTATTGATTGAGGTTTGGATGGGCTAAGGCTCTACATAGGCTAAATATTACAAAAAATAAAGAGTTGTATTTGAATTCATGAAACAAATAAGTTACTTAAAAGTTAAAAATGAACTAGTGATAAATACAAAGAAAATACAATACGTGTATTGAAATTTTGGTGTTAATAGTTAGGAGCAGGAATTTTCAAATGTACACACCATGGCACAACTTATTAGGAACAAAACTGCTTTATTGTCTATGGAGAGTAAATTCCTCAGAGAATTTCTATGAGAAAAAGAGACTGCTTAACAATTTTGGCGGAAAAAGTATTTTCACATTCCTTTCGGGGTTATTTACATGCTACAATTGACATGGGACAGACGGCTGTGCTTCCCCTCCAAAGGAAATTGTGCTACAGATCTTTATCACTCAAGAAACATTTATCGACCCTGGCTGGGTTTGAACCCAGAGACATCAGGTCCTGAAGCGAGCATTTTATCCCAAGACCACCGAGGTCGATTGTTTTAATAAATTAACATCTAAAGTTTTTTTTCCTCTCCTTTATGAAATATAAATGAAGTGACTGACTCATTGGCTGATTTTGTTGTGGACTGTGGGTCTAGTTTGGGTAGATTACATTTCATAAGTTTAAAGTAGCCTATGTCAATAGATTTTAATACTAGACAGTATTTATTACTTTAGATGTCTCGACTGATTCAATCTTGCTTGTTAATGGTTGTACACCCCTTCTAGACACTATGACCTATAAAATAAACTTCTGGTTGAGCCCATACACACTTTTCTTTATTAAGTGAAATTCCTTTTTCTTCTAATACTAAGAGCAACTTGTTTAAGCAGTAATCATGCTCCTTGTCTTTCCCGTGTACTAGTAAGTCAAAAATATGCACACCTCAACTCCTTCACAGGAATCAAGTATTTGTTCCATTGATTTCAGAAAAACTTCTGGTTCACAATTTAGGTCAAAAAATAGT
>CABFOW010002982.1:61111-86053 GCA_902141385.1 Timema californicum
ATAACAGGTAATTAAAGATCTTTACATTTATAACAAAACTGTGATCTTTTACAATTGTTGGCAACCCAAAACCTAAACATATGATTTTTGAACTGTCATCCAGGTAAAAACCTATCGTGAACGGAATATAGTTTTGTATCAAGAGATGGGGAAGGTTTAATTTAAATGAAGTGTACCTGCATTTGCATGAAAAACTATTTAAGAAACACCACCCTCAGAACACCCGACTGGGATTCAAACCTCAATCTCACTATCGTTGGCAATGTTGTCTATTATGATAGTGATGCCTTAGACCATACAAACTCCAAAGCGGGGTGATCTCATTTTATTGACGCTCACCCGCGAAAGTGAATTTATGCAAGAAGAGAGCCAAGGTGTACAATAGATAAGTGGTTCTTAACCTTTTATTACTCACGGCCCCCTAGTTTTTACTAACATATGACTCACTAAGCGTTATTCTAAAATAGTGGCTTTATTTACTGATGATAATAACAAATAAAAAAAGATAAATTAACTTACCTAAATGTATTTGATGGCACCTATGCTGTTGAACACTTTCCACTAATTTGTCTATTATTGTTTTACTAGCAATTACTTAATGATATTCACAACAGAAGTAGATTTCTCTGTTTCGTATTAATATTAAACATTGTGTAAAATCCATTTTCACATAACTAAGTAGAAACCAAGGGCAGCAAATTTTGAATGGGATGGTAAACAGATTTGTACTATCCATGATTTCTATTATTCATGCTTCCCCTCCCCTCCATTAGCCCAGAAAATTGAGAATCTACTGAACTTACGTAACCCGGCTAATGTGCTTGTTTCGTTTTGAGCTAGATTGCCAAGGATGGGGAGATTGAGGTTTGAATATCAGTCGGGTGAATTGGAGTAGTTTTTTCCTAAATGGGTTTCCACTCTTCCTCCACACAAATGCAAGTTCACTTCCTATAAATTCAACCTCCCCAATTCCTAAACAATTAGCATAATTAGTATTTAAGTGTATAACCAGAATGAGTAGTAAGATGCACTGATAAAATTCTTTCTTCCAAAACATAGAATTTAAGATGAACTCCATTAGCCCAGAAAATTGAGAATCTACTGTACTTACGTAACCCGGCTAATGTGCTTGTTTCGTTTTGAGCTAGATTGCCAAGGATGGGGAGATTGAGGTTTGAATATCGGTCGGGTGAATTGGAGTAGTTTTTTCCTAAATGGGTTTCCACTCTTCCTCCACACAAATCCAAGTTCACTTCCTATAAATTCAACCTCCCCAATTCCTAAACAATTAGCATAATTAGTATTTAAGTGTATAACCAGAATGGGTAGTAAGATGCAGTGATAAAATAAAATAATACTATACTCACATGCTTACAATCATTGAATTCTTTCTTCCAAAACATAGAATTTAAGATGATTGACTTCAGTATTAAGAAAATAACATTTTGAATCTTTTTTATGCCCAACAAAAAACCTTTCGTGACTCCTAGGTTAAGAATTGCTGCAATAGATCACTTAACAGCCATAAACAATTATATTTACTGAAAACTTTTAACTAGTTTTAGTATTGTGTTATTGTGCTGCAGTGTTAGTGCACTGTAGTTAGAACGCACCCTTAAGAGTGTTCATCATAGCAGGGCCAACTTAGCTCCCGCGAGGTATGGGAGGTAAAAGAAAATATGATATGCCAGAAATGTGTACAGTGCATTCGTATTTGAGTGATTACTCGAAATTTTCCAAGGTGACGAAGAGGGACAAAGCGAGAGAGTTTTTTTGTTAGTAGCTACATTTTATCCCTATTATGACAGAATGAAGATGTGTGAACAATGTTTAGCTGTGAATCCATTTTAAAATGGCCAAAAACTGCTTTTTCAATGCAGATTTTATCCAAATATTTATGTATTTCAACAATGTTCTGTATTAGCAACTTCCATTTTAACTCTTTATTTCTACTTAAAATGTAATTAGAAATGATCCACGTGCAATGGTGTTGGTGTAAATCTACTATTTTTAGCCGACTGTATCACAGAAATTATTGGTATGTGATGCACGCTCTTAAGTTTCTCTCCTACCCCCACACATCTTTCCTACACTTAAGTATTTCTTGGTTTTGTTAATTTTGGTAAGCAAGATTGTACTAAGAATTATGGTTGTTGTATGTTGATTAATCTTGTGGATCATTTTGAACTATTCATACACAAACTTGGCAAAGGTTCATGCATTCAGCAATGAAGACCAGCCACAAAGATATGCTTGTAGAGGTATTACATGCATCTGAACAATCTGACACATAAGCCTACTTTCACTCAACAAAATATGATAGTGCGAGTTCTCTGAAGACAAAAGTTTTATACCAATTAGGTAATGAATACTTTTTTAACTTTATGTTGCTTATTTAGGTCAATATTTGTTTTTTAATTTATCAACAATATATTATGTTATGTCTAACTTAAAATGAGCATAATAATAGTAATTAAACAGAACTAATTAATATGAATTACACAACTGGAAGAATATGTTCGACCTCCCCCTATTCTGGCAATATAGGTTCTTATGAGTGATTATAGAGCAATGGTATTCAACCTCAGGTATACTGGAGGGCATGGAAAGCTATTTTTTCTAGGGCAAGTATAAAAGAAAATGTTACTAAGCCTATAAATTCAGCCAAAACTTTTTATGGGTCTATTAAACTCTGGGGGAGGAGGTGGAATCCGGACCCCCCTATTCACCCTCGCCTTTTTATGTCCTTATATATATTAATTTATTTTAATATACCGACTTCCATTAGGTGACTTCCGGTGGGTGTGTTTGTTAGGATCTTTACTACGTTTTCAGTCTAATTACAATGGAGATTTGTGTGAGTTTGCTATGTTAATGGACGTGCAAGTGTTTCTGATTAAATAATAATTGTATTGTTAAGTACTTGTAAGAAAATCGTCTGTTGTGAAAGAGAGCGAAGTGTGGTATCTGCAGACAATTATAGGACATAGCCATCTCTATACTAGGCCTATATGTAAAGCTTCAGTTGTGCAATTTTACAGATTTTTCATCGATATTTGTTCCTGCGTCACTAAGAAGAGTATGGTTTTGAATTGGTCACTATTCCAATTATTTTAATAATATTGAATTTATTGTAAGGGAATCTCCCTCATTTTAGTAAGTATAATGATAGTATGAATATAGTGTTTTTTATAATCGGCCTTAAAGGTACGCTTCTTGGATTTCATCCCCGTGAAATTCATTTTGACAATGCAACCCCCTTTTCCCTCCAACAAATCTTATAATTCACTATGTCCCTGTCTTGTACACCAGACATGTCTGCTCATCCAAATGACCTCTCAGTGGATACCATGCAGTAAAAATATAAGAAAATTTAGTTCAAAGAAAAATAAGTTAGGCCTATTTAGAATTAATTAACATATTTTATATACTTACGTTTCGAGGCGGATTTTCTTCAACGCAACTGTATTCCCGTTTGTATTGTCAATGGCTTTGTAAACTACTCCATATGTACCTTCACCAATCTTTTCGATCTTACAATACTGTTCCATTTCAAACAAATTCTCTCATTTACGTATGGGATGAGAAAATAACAAGTTGTGACGAACAAGACGGACTCGGCATTATTAGACTTACCGGCATTCGCCTATCCCTTATCACATCACTATTATCAAGCTTTCCCGCTCTTTAAAACTTTCGCGGTCTTCTGAAAAAACGTCGGTACCCAACATTGTTCTTAAACATTATTTTATTTCCAATTCATATCGATCTTTTAGTACTTATACCAAATTTCACGATCAAAAACTAATTCTAAACGTTAGCACCAAATAAGAAATATTTGTTAATGTTAATAAGACCATAACATTAAGTTTGCCAAGCTGACCGCCACTTTACTAACATAAACAAACATAAATTGTCACCAACAAAAAAATAAATATTATATCCGGTTTTGTTACCAACAGGAAATAAAATTCAGATAGACAGAGCCAGTGATTTGTATATATAAAACTTATTCCCTACAGCGAGGTCTAAAATTGTAGCGCTCTCAATAGTTCCAACATGTCATTTATTTATTTTATACACCCATTTGCAGGGTATAGCTTTCCGGTAATTCGGTAAGTTGTCGATTACTTAAGTTTCATTTTCTTGTAGCGATTTGATCTCCCTTTCCATTGCACATTTCCAGTCTATACTCCGACTACTTTGAATGGCTTCAGTGTATGAACTAGGCTCACTCATGTCAATTTATTCGCCAAATGCAGTCACAACAAAGTCGTTGAAACTTGCCGGAGGTTTAAGCCTGGAGTGATCTCAGAAATTTATTTCTAAAATCAAAGATGCCAAAATGTTATATTTTACTTCACTTTGCTTTGATACGCCTAGATCCTTTTCTTTAACAATAACTTAATTTCTTTAGATTTGCTTTCGCAATTTGTCAATTGGTAGATGATAAATTTTCTTCAGGACCAGTGATTTTTCTTAGAATAAAATATCCAATGTTACCAAGATGGTGGATCGGCGTGGTTTATTTATCTTTGGCGTGTGTAAAAATTCCTTTAAACCCAATGAAGAAAGTGTTTTCTGTGATGGAAAATGTGCAATGTGGTACCACAAAACCTACAATTAAGTAGGCAAAAGAAAATTTATCTTTTTGTTAAATAATAAAGACAAATGGCTTCAGTGTATGAACTAGGCTCACTCATGTCAATTTATTCGCCAAATGCAGTCACAACAAAGTCGTTGAAACTTGCCAGAGGTTTAAGCCTGGAGTGATCTCAGAAATTTATTTCTAAAATCAAAGTTGCCAAAATGTTATATTTTACTTCACTTTGCTTTGATTCGTCTAGATCCTTTTCTTTAACAATAACTTAATTTCTTTAGATTTGCTTTCGCAATTTGTCAATTGGTAAATGATAAATTTTCTTCAGGACCAGTGATTTTTCTTAGAATAAAATATCCAATGTTACTAAGATGGTGGATCGGCGTGGTTTATTTATCTTTGGCGTGTGTAAAAATTCCTTTAAACCCAATGAAGAAAGTGATTTCTGTGATGGAAAATGTGCAATGTGGTACCACAAAACCTACAATAAAGTAGGCAAAAGAAAATTTATATTTTTGTTAAATAATAAAGAGACTAATGGTTCTGTGAGAGATGTATAAAAGATGGTGCAGCTGCAACAATCCACAAAGGCGTTTCAACAATGGATCCTGAAGCTTGTAAAGCTCAAATCACAAAGCAAGACTTGGTTGGAAAAAACATTAAGAGAAGAACGAACAGCAAACCCCCAGTCATCAGACTAGGCACGGACAGCAACTCGACCTTCTACATTATCCACACAGGCAAAGGTCTTGTATTCAACAATACAGCTATAAGGAACTTCCAAATGTACGTGGTCAACGAACTACAGAATTATAGTTTTAGCTCCGGTAGGAAATCGATATAAACTCAATTAAATAGCCTGCTCAATAAAAACGATTTCACACTTCAACTCTTTGTGTTGAGTAAATATAAAGGATAAATTAAAAAACAAATTTTTACTATACCATACTTAGGATTCTAAAAAAAATGGGGGAGGAGGGGATTAAATGTATCCACTTGTAATGTAAAATATTCCAATTTTCACAGGAAATACTTTAACTGAAAAAAAAGCTACTATATTGTAATTTATTCGTTATGCATACGTCAGGAAATGTGTGTTGTTGCTGACACTCTTGATAAATTTCTACACTTAAAAATAACACTGTTAAAATTGTAAAATATTATTGATTTTGGCCACAAGAATACAAGTTTATATATATTTAAAAAGCGCTTATTATGGATTTGGAAACTATTTTAAAATCTTTTTGCTCATTTGTTTCTTTTTTCATAGGTTGGTTATCTTTGTTTGGTTCCTTGTAATAATAGATCTCCTCTCTTATCGTATATGATATAATATAAAATGGCGTTTACGCTAACGTTACCGTTATCGTTTAATATCCAGTTTTACATTTGAGGTTATTATTTTTATTTTTAAACCTCAAGTATGGATTCTTTTGAAGAAACTATTGTCACAAGCTGTGATTTAGATCAAGTTATAATTATGATGGTTGAAAAGTACCCCCAGTTGTATGATACAAAGTCAAGAAATTTCAAAGACAAATTAATGACTGAAAAAAACTGGTCGGAGATTAGCGCGGCTATGAATCTTGATGGTAAGTAAATATAAACCAAATCAGCCATTCATTGGTTTAATCAAATTTGGCTAATACTCCAAATATATTATTGTCCAATGAAAAAAACAAAGTAATGTGATACCACTTTATGAAGGAGCCAGGGGATTGAAAACCATTTACATTTTGTTTTTCTTTGGTTTATTTGGGATCATACTCTTGATATGAAATTTTTGTTTGTTTCTTATTAACTATTACTATCATTATCACACTATCAAATGGTTTTATTCCCAATAGACAGACTCATTTAGTTCAAAAGTTATATGCTCATAATCCTTAGCATTTCTTAAAATACTTCAACCTCCAAACCAGCTTTTAAAATTAATTTTTTATCAGACAAAAGGTTTGGTTAGGTTGGGTTAGTTATTAAAAACTATTATTTTATAGGCTACACTTAAACCTAAAAAAAAACTTCATGGCGTAACTGTGGATTCACACGCTCACCGAAAAACTAGTGCAGAACAGAAACTTGGCCACGTGACTAGCTCTAAGCCAATCACAAGATTACCGCCTCATCGACACGAGCTGTTCTTCGGAAGTTCAATTCATCTCTACTTTGTCCACTCTGCCTGAGATGTTCAGCACGGGAGAACCAATCAAATCTCAGAACCGACCATCTCAAATCAGTGTGCAAGCACATTTGACAACGCATGCGCTCTACAGCCAGAAGCTAACAGACAGCCTCGTTGGCTGATGTGATGATTGTGCCACGACACACCGTTATAATTTAAAAACATCCATCGGGACAATGATTTAAAATATATGTCTACTACAAAATAAAAATATGTTGATAATCAGCTTTTTTAAAGCGTTGCAATGCATCGTGGGTCAACTTAAAATGTATGAATTACTGCACTAATTCTGCTTTCTATTTTTGATGAACATGTGAATCAAGCTCTAGCCCACAATTGAGCTGTACTGACTGAGCAAGCTGCTGCCACTGTTAGCGATGATAGTGCCAAAATTTGCGGATAGAAGGTGTCATGTGGTCAGCACAACAAAACTGCTGGCTGTTAATCTCAGTTTTCTGGATCGGACAACTATACTGAGCAAGCTGCTGCCACTGTTAGCGATGATAGTGCCAAAATTTGCGGATAGAAGGTGTCATGTGGTCAGCACAACAAACCTGCTGGCTGTTAATCTCAGTTTTCTGGATTGGACATGCTACTTATTTATTCAAGTAGCGCCTCGCTAGCTTGGCCAAGTTTGGCCTTGTTTAAGACCCAGTACTTCTCAGAAAAATTCTGGAAGGGTGGAGGATAAAACCCTGGACCTCTGGAGTTGTAGCAAAGAGCTCTGACCACTTGACCACTGAGGCGGTCTACTCAAACATACATTTTACTTAATAATGGAAGTGTCTTTAAAATAATCATTTATATATAGGCCTAAAGAATTACTAATGACCCAATATGACCTAGCCTTCCATAAGTTGAGAAAATTTAGCATGGAAGCGAAGAATACTTTAAGTGATTAATATTTTTAGGCTAGGTAATTGATTGGGTAGACCTGCTAAAAAACATAAAATGAAATTGGTAGGCCCTATGTCCCAATTCTTAATGTGTTGAGCTCCCTAATAATAATGCATTTTGAAATTGTTAAGTAACAAAGAAAACATGTTATTGACATTCATACAACGTGTAGGCTATACAGTAGACTTCTATAACGGTTTTATTTAATTTTTAAATACAATCAAGACTACTTGAGGGTTTAAAAAAACGAAGCTAGTTAAATGAGGTAAAATCTAAAGCTCAATGGTTTAATGCTTCTAGTAGTTTAGAACTATTATAAAATGTTATAATTTTTTATTTTTATCACTGCGTCTTGCTACCTGTTTATATAACTCCACTAATGGGGTAGGGATGAGGAAAGAAGCATTATAGAGGTAATCTACCCACATTAGCATTTAAGAAAAGTGGGAAACTATATAGGAAAAAACCACCCTCAGTAGACTTGACTGGGATCCAAACCCTGATCTCCCTGTCATCAGCAGGCCAGTACAACATGAACATTCGGCCACTTAAGTGGATTAATATATCCTGAAGTTCTTCAAGTGGCTTTAATAGTTTTAAGAAGTTTTTTTATTCACATACTATTACAAAAGCAATTTGAGCTAGAGGAAATCAGGATTAGGATGGCAGGCCTACAGTCAGGCCCCCACAGGGAGTTATTTATTGGTACCGGGCCCTGAGATTTTGTTTCACTTGGTTCAGGTAAACAAGTTAAAAAAAAATGAAGTTAGAAGAAATAAATAAAAATAAAATATGAAATAAAGTAAAACATGAATGACAAACAAAATTATTCTTTGCGTGTCATTTCAGTGTTCATTTTATTAATTTGGGTTGGCTTTATTTTGTAAAATTGACACACAAAAAAGTAAAAAAAAAGCAATCCCAAAAATAGGTCATGTAGAGAGGGTGGTCTCCGCTCTGCCCCTGGTACTGGGTCCTGCTTGTTTCAGCACCTGGCGGGCCTGCCTATAGTCAAACATGTAATAATGCTTAGCTTGTGATAGGCACCTGAAAAACATTAAAAAAAACTTTAACAACTTTTTTTAACACCACGTCTTACTACCAGTTTGAATTATACACGTTTTGCTAACGACACCAATGGTTTTAGGGCTGAGGAAGGTTATATTTAGATGAAGTGTACCTGCATTTGCATGTAGGGGGAGTGGAAAATTATTTTGAAAAAACCACCCTCAATACACTTGAATGAGATTTGAACCTGGATCTCGCTGTCATCGGCTGTCTAGTCTACTATGAGAGTAGTTCTTTAGACCATGCAACCACCAAAACAGGTGTTTTTATTCATTGTTTAAAGTTTTAAGCACACAAAATAATAAATCCCTTAAAAATATATTTCTTTGGGTTCTTTGCTAACTATTCAGTATTCCAACTTTGTAAATAAAGCTATAAACATTGGGTTAGTTAATATATAAATAAATACCTATTTGTATCTGAAAACAAATTGTCTATGATTTTGTAGTGGAAATTGTTAGATCGAGATGGAACAACCTGAGGGATAAGTTTGTGCGATCTCTTCATCGGAAAAATGATCCAAGAGGCGCTGAAACTGAGCCCTTTATCACTAAAAAACCTTTTCCGTACAAGAGTCAAATGATGTGGTTGTCACCATTCATCAAAAAACGGAGGTAATCAGCATCTCGGTTTGTAACTTGGCAGCTGTTTATTTTAAGTAATAGTTTCTGTTGCATGAACTCGGAATCAATAATTGATTAAGGAAAGAGGGGCCTACTCGGAAGGAGGGGGGGAAGAGGATTGCAAATTTTTATTAATATCACAGAATTGAAAACCATACTGTGGAACCACATATATGGCACACCTGACCTCACAGGTCAAAGATGGCCATATCCCAGCTCTATCCCATTTCTGTCAAACATTGCATCAAGTGATCAGGCACTAAATTACTCCTTTTTTAAAATTATTGTTTAATATTATTTTGTGCTGCAATGTTAACTAAGCTAGGTTCCAAATAAAATCTTGTAAGACTAGATTGCCGGCGATGGAGAAATTGGGGTTTGAATCTCTGTTGGGTAGACCGAAGGTGTTAAAAAAAATTCTCACTCTCCCTCCACACAAATGCGATTACCTTTCTTTTAAAATTCTACCATTTTCATTCCTTTACATTTTGTCCGGTTAAAGCATATATCATGGTGGCTACAGACAGGGAAAACCTGGAAAAATCAGGGAATTTTGTAAAATATGTTTTGTAACCACCCTGTATATGCATTCCAAACATATACTAAGGCATAGTAAAAAAAAGTTGGGTAGTAGCTAGGCCTAGTGTTAAAATCTTTATCCTAGGGGGTTCATACTTTTTAAATATTTTCTGGCCCAAAAAAATGGTACCTATTTTTAATGTTGTCAAAAAGTAATTTAATAAAAATTACAAAACACACTATCTAAGAAATCCTATTTAAAACAACCCTTTATTTTGTTACAGAACTGCAGCGAGCCTGAATGCTCTAGCCAGAGAGGTGAATCTTAATTTTCTGGAACATTATGAGAAGCATAAAGATGTCTCACAGTATGTGTGCTTATTTATTATAAATTATAATCACATTTATACACTAGTTGCTCATAAAACTAAGAGTCTGGCTAAAGTTTAGAGGGAGGTAATTGGGCCTTAAAATATTGACATTTTGTTTGAGAAATAATTTAGGGGCTGTGTGGTCACATCTCAAGAAAATCGAAACTGTGTTCGGAACTATGCTGCCTTACTGCGATGGTCCGGTTCTGGCGGTAGTTCTATATCAATTATAACTTGGCTCTTTTAGTTCTTTTTGGCTACTTTGTTGTGTTCTTGTGTATTTGTCATTATTGTAATCCAAGCCTCTGCAAATTCAAAATTTTAAATTTTGAATCGGATTTGACTCTTGGCTATAACTGATTCGAATCAAATCCAAATCAAACCTCATACCTTGAAAAAAGAAATCGTGTCGGATACAAATCAAATCTTATGCTTTAAAAAAAAAATCAAAACAGATAGTTAAAAATAAATTGGTTTAATATTTTATTTGATTCTAATTTCAAACTAAACCCAAGAAATCCGAATCTAGGATCAATTTAGATTCTTCTAATATTTCAAATCAAAAAGTGAAAGGTTCGCACAGGCTTACTATGGTCTTAAGAACAACTTAAGAACTCGTATTAAATAGAGATAAGTAAATCAATTACTAATAAGTTAATTCACTCTGATTCATAAGGTAGAAAAAATAAAATCTACATACTATGAAAGATGTAAAAAAATACATTTAAAAACATTGATTTTGTATTTATTTAATTATGTTCTATAAACACCTGATTTATCTTAATTTTAATACAAACTAAATAGAGGCACGCAGAGTTCTTATTTTCCGAATTAAAATACATTGAACTTGAAACATTTTAACAAAAACACTTTTCGATAAATTTTATCTGGATTGTTTAAATATTTCATAAAATTTTATGAAAGAGGTCCAGATATGTTACTCAAATAAACTTGTTGTTACAGTATTGACTAGTTAAATGATTTTCTCAATAAATAGCTTTGCTTAGAATCATGAATTAATTGGTAGATTCAGACTTAAAAGAGACTTGTTTACTGATAAAATATATCGTTCAACTTTTAATTGCAGACCCTCCCCTGGGTTGAGTGATCCTTCTAATGAAACAAACGGCGACACAACAGAGCCTTGCGAGATGCCGAGAAAAGTCCCACTGTATGTATATCTAATACATTTGTGTGGCATATACTTTGTTTATACATATATTACTAATTTTATACAGAAAAAATGGCTAAATTAAATTAAACATTGAAAGTAGGATAGAAGAGCAAGGTCCACACATACGAAAGGTTCGCACAGGCTTACTATGGTCTTCACAAAATATTTACTATCAATTTGAATTTATGTTTGAAAATTGCACTCGGATATAGAAATATAACCCGGTCATTTGGCTTGATGTGTCTTTAAATGTTATCAAGTATTATAATGATTAACAGGTTTATTTAAGGTGGGAATGTAGGGAACTTAAGAAAAGGTAATTTTTTTTTGCAATTTTCACATTAAAAGTTTTATTTTGGTCAAAATAAATCAAATATTGCTTCAGTACAAACATAGTACTTAATTTTCTTCTCATGGTGATATCAAAATTTCTTGAATATCCATCAAGGATCTCCTGGAATTTAATGAAAACATTTTCTCTTCATTTAAAAAGTTTGTCGTCTAATATCGCTATGCTCATGATAGATATTGAATATTAAAGAAATCTTGATATAGTAACCATGGGAATACAATTAAACTCTTATGTTTGTACTGAAGCAATATTTTATTTTTTTGCCAAAAAAAGGTTTTTCTAGGAAACCTGTAAAAACACTGTCCTTTTCTCGCCTTCCCTACATCCCCAACTTAATCTTTGAATATGTGATTAGTTGTTCCCGAGATTTCCCCAAATTCAGCTAAACACAGCTAGTCACTCAGATTAACTCCTTCCTCGTATACAAAATAGAAAATAAACATGTTGTAGCCAAATGTCAAAAAACTAATATATTGAAGGTAAGAAATGATTAAACTAGTGTCACCTGCTACCTACTAAAATAAACTCTTAAATAAAATATTCTTGTATTTACAAGCATGTTACCATTAAAATTTTTATATTCAACTTATATTTTATCATATTAGTACTTTTTACGTACATTTTCACTATACTAATTACCAATTAAATCATTATTTTAAATAATTATAAATTAAAAAATTAATTTTAACATAAAATTAAACTAGTAAAAATTATAAATAATAAATTATAACATCCTCAATTATACTTATTTATTTCAAGCCTAAAAAAATCAATATAATAGCTATAAGTTAGTCATAAATTAGAGCTAAACCCTTTTTTTATAAACAAACAAAAGTAAACATATTTAATGATAATATTACTATAACTAGTTAACTGAATTAAATTCATTTATTAAAAAAAACAGATTTAAAAAATCGAATTACTCATCACTTTTAATAATAAATTTATAGTAATTATTCAACATTAACTATCATAAAATATTAGCTCGTATTAAATCGAGATAAGTAAATTAATTACCATAAGTTAATCCACTCTGATACATAAGGTAGAAAAAATAAAATCTACATACTATGAAAGATGTGAAAAAACACATTTAAAATCATTAATTTTGTATTTATTAAATTATGTTCTATAAACACCTGATTTATCTTAATTTTAATATAAACTAAATAGAGGCACGCAGAGTTCTTATTTTCCGAATTAAAATAGTTTGAACTTGAAACATTTTATGGAAGAGGTCCAGATAATATTACTCACATAAACTTGTTGTTACAGTATTGAATAGTTAAATAATTTTCTCAATAAATAGCTTTGCTTGGAACCATGAATGAATTGGTAGATTCAGCCTTAAAAGGGACTTGTTTACTGATAAAATATTTCGTTCAACTTTTAATTGCAGACCCTCCCCTGGGTTGAGTGATCCTTCTAATGAAACAAACGGCGACACAACAGAGCCATGCGAGATGCCGAGAAAAGTCCCATTGTATGTATATCTAATACATTTGTGTGTTATATACTTTGTATATATATTACTAATTTTATACAGAAAAAATGGCTAAATTAAATTAAACATTGAAAGTAGGATAGAAGAGCAAGGTCCACACATATACCAGAAAACTGTAGGCCTTGTGCTTCTATTCTCCTTTCAATGTTAATTAAATTTCATACAAGATGATTAACTATAGTCCATCCAGCATAGGAGTGATGGTAACTCGAAAGTTAACGGAAGGTTTTTTATTGCAAACATTTGGTAACCTATGAGGAAATAATTATTATTTTCGTAGTAATACTAGATTATAAATAAAAAAAGTGTTAGTAATCACTTCTAATAATACTCCCCTAAAGATTACTGTATGATTGGTTATCTCTTAACCAAATGAAACGGGGAGTCTAACTGAAATATTCATTGGATCTGGTTCTTGTTCTGGTTCTCCAAACCAATATTTTAAGTTTCTAGTTCTGTTTCCAGCTAAAGAATAATGAAAGTTTCTGTTCTTTTTGGTGGTTTTTAATTAAGTTTCAGTTTTGGTCCAGGTTCTTTTATTTTTGCAACAAAATAAAATGACAATACAAAGTGATATCATAATTCATAAGCTAAATAATTGCATAATATATTTATAATTTGTCATTTGGACAGGTGATTTTTTTAAAAATATATTTTCATTTACCACATAATTAAGAAAAAATATAAATATGTACAATCTCTCAAAATAATTTCATCTTATTTTAAAATTAATACTTAAAAATACTTTTGTATGTTTGTATACTCAATTGTAAAAACTGAATTGAATCAACTAATGCTATTTTAGTGCAGCCACACCAGCTAATTCTCGGGATTTCCTATAAGGAAATAGTGAATATGAGTTGATTTGTTTGGAAAAAATAATTTAATAAACAATATTTTTTTTGTCAATTATTACTGTTATATTTAAAAAAATATTTTAATTTTAATTTTTTGGCAACATTGGTATTCTCAGTTTTGTTTCCAACCGTAGTTTGAAATACTAGTACGTTCTTGAAGTCCTTAATTTGTAAAGACACTAAAATAAATAAATTATGTCTCTTGTTGCCACACTGTGACATGAAAAATAAAAGTTTATTATATTTTGTTTTTTCAATTAGTCAAGAAATCACACATATCAGCATCGAAGCGGGTCACCACAAGATTTGTAATTTTTAAATGGACAATTGTAAATTTTGAAGTCATTCCACAGGGATTGTAATCTTTAATTAGGCATTCCTAAATTTTTAAGTAGAGTAAGGTGGGGCAATAGGACGCACTTAACGTTCAAACACATATATAAATTAAACATATATATCAAATTAGGTCAATTTTAGGTATAGCTATCTTCATTTTATCCTCATTGAAGTAACAAATTTTAATAACTAAAAACTTACATATTTTAACAAATTATTTAAACCTTATAAAATTTGACAAAATTATACTTTTGCCCCATAGGCAAGATAAGAGTACGCTCGCTACGGGTTAAAAGTACGCACCATAAAACATGGAAATTAATTTATTTTATAACATAGACTTTTACATTATAAAACTTTACAAGATATAAAAAGGTGTTATGAATATTATTGCTGATTTTAAACATAGCTAGCAACATTTGTATAAAACTTTACAAGATATAAAAAGATGTTATGAATATTATTGCTGATTTTAAACATAGCTAGCAACATTTGTATAAAACTTTACAAGATATAAAAAGGTGCTATGAATATTATTGCCGATTTTAAACATAGCTAGCAACATTTGTATAAAACTTTACAAGATATAAAAAGGTGTTATGAATATTATTGCTGATTTTAAACATAGCTAGCAACATTTGTATAAAATAAACTAAAGCATGTAAACTCTTTTAACTATTTTAATAAAGAACATAATATCTAGTTGAAAAATTTAATTTTCTTGAATTAATCTGGTTGAGAAACATTTTTAAAGACTATTTTGAACTTATTTAAAAAGTCACACACAAATTCACTTGACCTTTCAAAATTAGAACAAGCCTTATGCCACCATTCTGCAACTCTTGCATTGAACCCAGTCTTTTAGAGGTGGTTCTTCACACCGTCTTCAAAAACCAGAGCAGAAAATGTCTTTATTAACTTTTTATTTTGTTTTTAATATTTTCCTGGTAAATACATAATTGGAATAGTAATTTTAGATTTGAACATTGATTTCTTAACTTACCAATTGCATTTTAATTTCTTCTTTCATTATCAAACTATTTTTAAATGATGTCCCTGTTATGATTAGAGTTTTTTTCCCTCCACTATTTTGATTTTATATTCTTTTAGAGAATGGTATCTGTTCTACTGTCAGGGCACTTCATAGTGTAACCTCTTCGTTTCCTCTTTTTCTTGAAAAAATGGTTGCGATGAGTCATATAAAGTTAGAACTACTCATAATTGAGAGTTGGGGTAAGAGTACACAGTTCGTACTTCTGCTCCGCCCCTTTGTGTGTGTAGCCCCTTGTCCCACTCAAAGTTCTACAACTATCCGGGAAGTGTCGTCACCTAGTGAGAAACTTCTTAAATAATGTAGACACCTTTATTTGCACTAAAAACCGCTCTTTTGAAAGATAACAATACATCTTAATTCTAACAAATATTTAATCTATATATTAGGTTTGCTAAATACTTCCAAATTACATCAGAAAGCTGAAAATCAAAACTCACCACAATTTTTGAAAATGTGTTTACAGATTCTGCTCAAACTATATAAACAATTTATTTGCCATAACACCTTCCTAAACCCAAACATTATGGCCAACTTCTATTTCGCCAACATATAAATAAAGTCACTGCGTACTCTTACCCGACGCACACTCTTGCCCCACTTTACTCTAATTCCACAGGAATTGTAATCTTTAGTTGGACATTTCTAAATTTTTAAGTCATTCCACAGGAATTGGAATCTTTAGTTGGACATTTCTAAATTTTAATTTGATCCACAGGTATTGGTGAAAGTGGTTTGAACGTCTTGAATCAGCAATTCAATAATTATATTAAGCGGCACATTTGTTCTTTCAGGATTGCTTGTAAGAGTAACTCACCTTGGGACCTTCTTCTGGTTATGACGCCATCAGAGGAGAAAAGAACAAGCCTTATGCCACCATTCTGCAACTCTTGCATTGAACCCAGTCTTTTAGAGGTGGTTCTTCACACCGTCTTCAAAACCGGAGCAGAAAATGTCTTCATTAACTTTTGATTTTGTTTTTAATATTTTTCTGGTAAAGACATAATTGGAATAGTAATTTTAGATTTGAACATTGATTTCTTAACTTGACCAATTGCATTTTAATTTCTTCTTTCATTATCAAACTATTTTTAAATGATGTCCCTGTTATGATTAGATATTTTTTTCCCTCCACTATTTTGATTTTATATTCTTTTAGGGAATGGTATCAATTCTACTGTCAGGGCACTTCATAGTGTAACCTCTTCTTTTCCTCTTTTTCTTGGAAAAATGGTTGCAATGAGTCATATAAAGTTAGAAATACTCATATTTGAGAGTTGGGGTAAGAGTACACAGTGCATACTTCTGCCTCGCCCCTTTGTGTAGCCCCTTGCCCCACTCATAGTTCTACAACTATCCGGGAAGTGTTGTCACCTAGTGAGAAACTTCTTAAATAATGTAGACACTTTTGTTTGCACTAAAAACCGCTCTTTTGAAAGATAACAATACATCTTAATTCTAACAAATATTTGATCTAGATATTAGGTTTGCTAAATACTTCCAAATTACATCAGAAAGCTGAAAATCAAAACTCACCACAATTTTTGGAAATGTGTTTACAGATTCTGCTCAAACTATATAAACAATTTATTTGCCATAACACCTTCCTAAAACCAAACATTATGGCCAACTTATTTCGCCAACATATAAATAAAGCCACTGCGTACTCTTACCCGACGTACACTCTTGTCCCACTTTACTCTAATTCCACAGGAATTGGAATCTTTAGTTGGACATTTTTAAATTTTAATTTGTTCCACAGGAATTGGTGCAAGTGTTTTGAACGTCTTGAATCAGTGATTCAATAATTCTATTAAGCGTAAGTGGCACATTTGTTCTTTCAGGATTGCTTGTAAGAGTAACTCACCTTGGGACCTTCTTCTGGTTATGACGCCATCAGAGGAGAATACAGACAATAATGATTCCTGGACAAGAAATGAAACTTCAGTTCCACTTGTTGAAAATAATAATACTTCATTTAAAAACACTAATAAGAGAGAATATCAGCAGTGCGCTAAGAAAAGGCCCCCCTCTGATAATCAATCAAACTTTCCAGAGAAATTTTACAGGAAAAGTATGGACAAAAATGAAGAACTCATAAATTCTATTGGCAAGGTTTCTGCCAGTTTTGATAAACTAGTGGAAGGCATGGGCACTCGAAACTCTGTACCTGTTTCACGTAACGGTCACGAAGCCTTTGCCCAAAGTGTAGTTGCGGATATGTTACTAATGTCCAGGAAAGATTGTAATATGTTTAAAAGGGAAGTGCTTGAATTAGTAGGGAAATACTTGCCGGATGACTAGGCAACCAACATGTTTTGAAACTGTATTTTTTTAACATTGATTGTATATTGTGATTAACATAAAAACTCTTAAGTGAGCTTTATTAATTTAGTCACATGTATTTGAATTATATTCTAGCCCATTTTTAGAAAAATTCAAGGATTTTTCTAGTTTTTTTGTATGAAAATAACTTTAATCAACGTTCCCAATCTAAATGTATACTTACTACAGTATACTACAATAGTTTTGTTTTGAGTGTACTAAATTAAATATTTCACCAAATAATTGTTAATAAGGATAAACCAATTTTTCTTTCTTTACCTGGTCAAAATATTTATAACATTCTTAATTTAAAACAAATAGGTATGAAACAAAGTGCGTTAAGCAAAATACAATATAAAATTAACATGATATAATTGTAGAAAAAAAATGTACAGATAAAAAAAACTAACACATATGTTAACACAAATTTTAATATTTCGATGCTCTTTTTTTAGCATCACGTCTTACTATCCATTCGGGCTATAATCTTTTATACAAATCACACTAATGGGCTAGGGATGAGTAAGATTGAATTTAGAGGAAATCTACCCACATTAGTGGAGAAAGAGTGGAAAACCACCCTCAGTACACCTGACCAGGATCGAACCATGATGTCCCTGTTATTGGCAGTCTAGTTTATTGAGAGAGTAGCGTCTTGGACCATGCGACCACCAAAGCGGGTGATGCTTTAATTGCATCGTCCTCAGGATATATTAGTAGTATTCATTTGTAAATGTGTGTAAGTATTTTTCCTTTTTATTTGTGCTTTATTTTTCCACAATTTTATCATTTTATAATTTAAAACAAAGCATTCCTCTTTCTATCTCTTTTTTTAAGTCTACCAACCAAATTATGTGAAGCTGGTTTACCTTCATAAAACAATACTGTTTAAGTTTTATTTTTGATTAAAGAATTTATCATATAATTTTTCAAAATTTTCCTTAAAGAACCTTGTTATAGTATTCACTTTCATCTTTCAACTGTATGTGTCCTATCATTATTTACCATTATATTTTCCTCACTTTTTATTCTTATTTTCAAAGAAATTCATCGACCATTTCACACTTTTTTTTCATATTTGCATTGGTAGTCACGTGGCTTAAGCATCTAACCTCATCTGATCTGGTTTGCCGGTGACGCAGAGGTTGATATTTGAACTCTGACTTTATTTTCTGAAAGTTGCTTTTTCTAAATTATTTTCCACTCTATTTCCACACAAATGTTGGTACATATCCTTAAAAAAATTACCTTCCTTTTCCAACCGCACTATTGTAAATATTCATATAGCTTTTATGAGTAAAAATATGCTAATTGCACACACATTCTCTTCCGAATAGTTCCAGCCTTTCATATTCCTTGGTCCTGAGCGTCTTCTTTCAACTTTTTTGTAGCATCTCCTTTCTTGTTATATGTTAGCATTCCAAACCTTCCTATTTTTTCCTCTCTATCTTCCCCTACTTAATTCTGTTCGCTAAACAATCCTTATCTAGCGTGTGGCTCGACCAAAACATTGTTCACGTCATCATCTTATCATTCCCATCAGGTACTCCTTTCTTCTCCTACTCTCCTCAACACCTCATTCCTCAGCTTGTCCATCCAATTTGCGTTCTTCATTATTCTCCACAACCACATTTCAAAACCCTCCAAATAACTTTGTTCCCTCTTTTTTATTGTCCATATCTCAGATCCATGCATCACCACACTCCACACAAAACACTTTTCAAACCTCTCTTAGCTCAACCTGGACTATTTCAGCTATCAGCGATCCTTTCACATCTTCCGTATGCTCTGTTTCCCGTAGTTATCCTGTTTCTAACTCCATACATTTTCTTGGGAACTCATTATAATGTATATTATTTGTATTGAATACCTCTCACATAAAAGTTGATTCAGATGAAGCTCAACTTGAGTTTCATTGGGCATTTTAAAAATCTAGATAATTAATGGAAAGTTAGTACTTGTAAACTTAAATAAGAATATGTTCAAATATAACCATATCTCAGATCCATACATCACCACACTCCACACAAAACACTTTTCAAACCTCTCTTAGCTCAACCTGGACTATTTCAGCTATCAGCGATCTTTTCACATCTTCCATATGCTCCGTTTCCCATAGTTATCCTGTTTCTAACTCCATACATTTTCCATTACCTATTATACATTTTCTTGGGAACTCATTATAATGTATATTATTTGTATTGAATACCTCTCACATAAAAGTTTATTCATTTTAAAAATCCAGATAATTAAGGGAAAGTTAGTACTTGTAAACTTAAATAAGAATATGTTAAAATATATATATATTTTCTTGCAACCTGAAAAAAAGATCATTGGTATGAAAAATAACTTGTCTGAAACAATTGCTTGTGATTGAAAACAATGCTCTTATATTCATTTTTAAACTCTATGGCAACTGAGCTTAACATAATTTTTCTTGAATGAATTCATATTGATGACCATAGTTTGTGTATATATATTTTTTTATTGTACATATAAAATTTGTGATGGCTCATCAAACAGAACTACCATGGGTAAGTCATTGTTTACTTATTGTGGTGTCATTTGTGCTGTTTATAGTTGAATCATATTTAAACTTAACATATATTTTATATTTATAGAACTGTTATGTAAAATATAAGCTTTGATACATTTTTATGAAAGTATAAATTTCAAAGTATAGTATAGTTTCAGAGACTCGACATTCTGTGTAACTCGACATGCGCACGTGCACACATTTGTTGGCGCCAGTCATAATTAAAGGTCGTCCAATTTTATAACCTCAGTTTGTGTAACTCGAGTGGAACGATTGTGCTGTGGTGTTTTTACAAGTGCTGTGTTTGTTAGTTTTTCAATTCAGTGATATGTTATTTGAATCAATACAATATTATATGCACCGTACTGTACTGCATTTCTGTATATTACACATTTATATACACCATTTTATTAACATATAATATATTGTACTCTACCTATATTACTGTTACTGTACTGTACAATACTACAGTAATTTACAGTACAGCTGTACCTATAATATTCAATACTGTACTATTATTCATCCTTGTTTAGTAAAAATGACATAGTAAACATGCATCTTAAGCAAGTTTATTCGTAAAACTCGACATTTCACTAACTCGACACCATTTCAGTCCACATTAGTTCGAGTTTCTGAGACTTTACTTGATCACTCTATCAACTTTCACTAGTCTAATAAAGAAAGGATGTTACAAAAACCTTTGTAATTTTTATGCAGTGCTGTCAAAGCACTAGTTACCTTAACTCTGGGCCTTATTAAGCTTAAATACCTGCAAGGCCATACCAACGAAGCTGTTTTGGAGATTCAAACACCCTACTTTCTCCATCTGTATGTGTTACTCTAAAGTGGGGTTACTTGGGATACTTTTCAACTTTCAATTAATATAAAATCAAGACTGCTCACATAGCATATAACGCGAATGTATAGTAAGACACGTGCTAAATAAAAAAAGCCTTCTCACTATCATAAGTTAGTATTAAATGAATTAAATCTTCAAGTCTAGATAATGAAACATTAAAAAAAATAATTAAAATATTAAAAAATACATTTATCAGTGCCACAAGTAACACAAAGTGGATAAGAATATGGTAATTTTGTCACTGTTTGCTAAATTATATGTTGAGAAAATAAATTAGGATTTAAATCCTTTGGCCCCTTGGTAGAAAACGGGGTTGGTAAATTGAAAGACAAGAACTACATAGTTCAAGTCAAAGTTATTGCGACTGAGTAGGGATTCACAGATTTTTACATCAATCAAAACTGCCATTGGTATTTAGAAAGGCCGTTGCTGTTATTAAACAGGTTCCTGTTTGGTAGATCGATGGGAATGTAGAATCTTTCTCAATGGACACCAAACAACCACTGCCTCGAACTTGGGTTGAAAATAATGAGTTCACGGTTGAGAAAGCCTTCGTTACATGTTTTGGTCTTTCATCGGGTTCTGATGTGTCTTTATTCAAACTCTTCCAGAAACACTGAAACATCATCATCATCATCATCATCATCGATAAAAAGTCAAAGCTCAGCATCTTTATAACAACAACCACTTTGATGCACTAATCTCTAACTAAATAGATCACAATTGGCACAAATCACTCCACTTAGGTGGCCGCATGGTCTAAGGTGTCACTCTCGCAATAGACTATACAGTCTA
The DNA here is from genome assembly GCA_902141385.1 of Timema californicum. NCBI lineage: Eukaryota > Metazoa > Arthropoda > Insecta > Phasmatodea > Timematidae > Timema > Timema californicum. The sequence continues at coordinate 83,161 of CABFOW010002982.1, forward strand.
TGGCGGGGAGATCAGGGTTCGAATCCTGGTCAGTTGTACTGAAGGATTTTTTTCCTTAATGGTTTTCAACTCTCCATACCCAAAAAATGCGGGTACACTTCCTATCAAATTCAACCTTTCTCATCCTTAATATATTATAGTAGTAATTAGTATGGTCTAGGGGTAAGGTGTCAGACTTCTATACTGGCGTCCAGGGTTCAATCCTCGGTCCTGGTCCCGGCAAAGATTTATCTGATTACCAAACCCTTCCTTCACCTCTGACAAGACATCTTGTGAATGTGTGGAATGCCAGGCCTCCCCCGTGGTTCGGATTCCACGTTAAACTGTAGGTCCTTCATTTCATCTCACAATCACCCTACCATTGCACATTAGCGGAAGTGCGTATAACCCGAACGTGTAGTAAGACGCGGTGCTAATAATAATAATAATAATAATAATAATAATAATAATAGTAATTAGTAAATCTGCCTATAACCCAAACTGTATGTAAAACACAATGCTAAGGGAAAAAAAATCACATCAAGTTCAATTTTTGTAGGATTAATTTTATTTGATAGCTAGCAAATATACCAGATAATGTAAAGTGCAGCAGTCACTTAGATATTATCAATGTCATACTTTTGAATGCTCTTAGGAGTTTATTAGCGCCTAGAACTAAAATTAAAATACTACCTACTCTACATAGATGTATAGCGGGTAGGTATATGCAATCGTTTTCAGGCGCTATCGAGAGTTTGTTTATGTGCGCCTTGAAATAAATTAAAATACTACATACTTTACAGTTAAGTGTAGCAATTAAGAATGCGTAATATATTTTGGGTGAAATACAAAGCCATAAGCGTTTTACAGAGATCTTTAACAAGTAGAGACGTATTTGTTATGCTAATAGTTTTGATAATAGGAACCTCTACTGCTCGAGTCAATTGAAGACACACAAAGAATTAAGATACTAGTATAATACACATTTAAAGTACCTAACCAGCACTAACTAAAGGCCATTAAGTTTATCTTATCACTAACCAAATCGACAGCAACTAAAACCCGCCTCGGTGGCGCAGTTAACTGATCCAGACTTCTGAGGACGGGGAGATGGGGGTTCGAATCTCGGTCGGGTGAACTGAGGATGATTTTCCACTTTATCTCCACGCAAGTGCTGGTTCACTTCCTCTAGATTAAAACTTCCTAATTCCTAGTCCATTAGCGTAATTAGTACTTATGCGTATAACCTGAACGGGTAGTAAGACGTGGTTCTTGGTAATAATAATAATAATAATAATAATAACAGCAACTAAAAATATATTCAAAAAATAGTTCCAGATGTACAACACAGCTGCATACATTAATTATGAGAGTGCAACATGGTTGAAGAGGGTATAATCTGAGAATAAATGTACCCACATTTGTGTGGAGGGAGAGTGGGGAACTATACAGGGGAAAAACACTGTCTACATCTAAGTGGGATGCGAACCCCTAGCTGCTCGCCACCAGTAACCCGGTATAGCCCTTACACGAGAGCTACGTCTCAGGCGCTGTTCTACTTGAGCGCGTTAACGCACGCGGCGAGGGGGAACCGAAGAGAAAATATTAAGGTCACTGTTGTCATGGAAGTGTCCTACGTAAGGGCGAAACGACGCGGCGAGCGATGTGGCCGAACTTCAAGGGGTCGACGAGATGAAATATTTAGATATTTTAACGTGAATAGTGTGCGTCGAAACTCACAACTGTTGCTCCGAGCATTAAAAGAGTGTGTTTATCTTGACAACTTCTGTTCTAACCTGCCTCTTGCTATAGCGGTCCCGGGTTCAATTCCCGACTGTTATCTTGGGTATTGTTCCCGAAAAGGGAACCACCCCAACAGTGACCAGGGTTTGGTTAGTTAGGCAAGTTAGGTTTAATTGTTTCCACTGGTTCCACACCCTCGTACCCAATTTCACCTTCATCTGATCTCATCGGAATATGGAAAGAGCTTCCATGAAACGGATGTGCGATAAGATACATTTGGGTGTCCTCTGGACAACACCACATTAGCACTGGCTAATCTTTCCACAAACTGTGTTACTAGTGATGCAGCCCAGACGCGCAATATTATACAGGCTGTTCAGGAACTCTTAGCCCAAACTGCACATATAGTTTGTTTGAACCAAAAATGTTACAAAATCCCTACACACTTACATCCAGCTAACTATCCTAGTACCATTATTTTGTGTTCAAAGTTTCGGCGTAAAGTGCCGGGAGAGTAAAACTGTGCAAGCATGCGTGTGCAACAAGTTACATAGGTTTTAGGTGCGTGGTACTTCACATCTCGACATTTTGGAGCACGGCAGAAGAACATACCACAATTAATAGTAAACAATACACCAGTCCATCTAGAAATTTGAATATGGTCTGAGGGTCATCATTAACGGTTCTACATCACAGCAAGTGCTTGCCATTATTACATGTATAGTGACGCGCGCCTAGCTCATATGCAACTTGTTTCACACGCTTGTTCTCCCGGCTTTGCTCTCACGGCGCTGTGCGCCGAAACTTTGAACACAATTTAATGGTATTAACGTAGTTTTCTAGATGGAAGAGTGTAGGGATTTGGTATTAATTTTGATTCAAACAAGCTATATATGCAGTTTGGGCTATGAGTTACCAAACACCCTCCTGTATACTTCTGTTCATAGCATTCACAGCCAATGTTTAAAGTGTATATTTTGATTGGGTCAAATTGTTGATTAAAATGTCCGAATTTTCTGAATCAGTGAATTAATAATAATATTACAACGTCTTAGTACTCGTTTAGGTTCTACGCTTAAGTACTAATTACGCTAATGATTCAGGAATCGGGAAGGCTGAATATAGACTGAGTGAACCCGCATTTGCATGGAGAGAGAGAGTGGAAAACCAT
>CABFOW010002983.1:0-21025 GCA_902141385.1 Timema californicum
AAGAGATGCCGTTCTTTTGAGTGCGTGCCGATGCTGTACTAGAGTCTTTCTTGCATTCAGACTAATAATATCCTGGACTAATATTTTCCGCTTACACCGACATAGAAAACGTCTTGCCGGTTAGCACGGGAACTGATTACACCTACGAATAGTCGTGTTCTTTTCGTGTTGGTCAAGGAGGGCTGAGAGATGGGTGGGAGAGAATTTAGTCGATGTGGCTAGATTACCACCAAATCAACCATTTATCCATGTTCATGTATTCAATAATTTGTTTTCTTTTCAAAATATATTTTAATGTTTATTTAAAATAAAACTTCAGCATCTATTTAATAAATTTCTACTTATTTAATCGGCCATGTTCTCCACCCCCACCACTAATGAATTAACCCCGAGAAGCTCTACGAAATCAACTGGCTACCGTGGACATTATTTAAAGAAGGAGATGGGGAGGAGACTGGTTCGATCATCGACTGGGTACAAGACTTACTTAGGCTATATTTAATTACTCTATGGCATTGGAGAATTATTGCGTTAAAACTTAAGTAGTATCTCTTTACAACTAAAGCTCACAAAATTGTATTGATATATTTGCCAATATCTCACAAATTGTTGGTTTTATAAATATATATTTCATATAAAAGTTTTTTATTTTTATAGTACTACAATTTTTCAATGAAAAGTTATTTAGTATCTCAAATAGTTGCGGGGATACGGAAATTTACGCTTCTGCAAAGTACCCTAAAAGTCATTTTCATGGGAAAATGAAAATATCCAGTCTATTTATAATCTTAATCAACGCCCAGATACGAATTTTAATCAAGATCCTTAGAGCCGATTTTGCGTTAATAGATTTTTTATCTTTTCGCTTTTTATTAAACTACTCTTAATTTTATGTTTAAACAGACACGCAGACAGACGGCATTGCAAAGACAACTTTTTAGGGTTCGGAGGGTCATGAGACATCAAGATTAATCAAAATCTCGAGTTTGATTTATTTGACGATCACAATACTTTCTCTGCCTGTAAGATAGCGAGAAAGTAAAAATGTGAATAGATAAAATTAGCTCATTTTCAACAAAATGCTTAACGTGACGTATCAGGGTTTTGAGAATAAGATAAATACTATGCGATATAAATATAGCCTTTTTCAAACAAAATAAAGGAATTTTATTAGTAGAGCCGCAACGGAAGAAGCTTTAAGATACTTTAGTAATGATTTATGGGTTTTTAAGGGTCCAGAACTGTCGTTCTCATAAGAACTAGCGACGTGTGAGGATATATCTTTTCAATCAGACGGCACCATTAACGCTGCTTTTAATAACATAGCCAAGACAAACTTGAACTAGTTTTAAACAAGTTAACATGATAGTTAGGTGGATCTATATTTTAATAGTATGGGGTGCGAAAGGGGAGGGGAGGACTTGAAAACACACACAGAGTCGATCGCAAGGAGAAACATTAGAGCTTCGAGAATATTAAAAGATAATCCTTTATTTTTTCTGGAAAATATGAATAAAAACGCCAATTTTTTTATTTTATTCATAATATATTATAATCCTAACGGATGGACACAAGCTCCAAAGTGTCGGGCAACATACTGTATTCCTGCTGACGTGTACTTAGGGAGGTGAAGGTTCGAATCTCGCTGGGGTGTACAGGGGATTGCTTTCTATATGTGAATTTTCCCTGAATTTTCCCAGACTGTACCCTTTTAACGCAAATGGGTGTTCGCCTCTTCTAAACTAGCCTTATCATATATTACATTATTCCAAACCTAACAATTTAGCTACGGGAAAGGGTTATTTATTTTAGCATCACGTCTTACCACTCATTAGAATTATACCCTTAAAGGGTTATTGTACTAATTCTCTCTCTCTCTCTCTCTCTCTCTCTCTCTCTATATATATATATATATATATATATTAATGTATCGTTTCTTTTGTTAAAGTTTTCAATTAAAATTCACTGTCCTATTCTCATTGGAGGCTAAGAGGTCTAGAACGCACATTGAACTTGGTCACCGAATATGATAATTGATGAAAGGTCGGAGCTTGAATCCCGTTAAGGTGCATTGAGAAAAGTTTTCAATGTGTGATTGAAACGTAGTTTTAAAAGAATGTGGGTTCGTTTACTTTAAAATTGCCTTCTCCAACCATATCCCCTAGATTAACTCATTATTAGCCCTTGTGTTGGACATAAAAGTGTATAATATAAACATAGAAACATAATAAACAAATACTTTTCCATGCCAAGCTTAGTAAAAATGATATTCATTTAACAAAAACATTTTTTTGTGAAAAATGTTTCCCTCATAATTATTCTTTTACAATTCATGTTCAATTTTAAAACTAGCTTCTTGCATGCAAATCAATATTATGTACATAATAAAAGTATACTTTAGTGAGATATTAATCTCATTCAGGTGACATGTGATCAATATCGTATCATGATAGATATGTGGCGTGGCCATAAAACAAGTGTATTTTCGTAATTATATTTTGTTTTATCTACACTGTAGATTATGATATTGCAGTTAATTAAATATAAGATAAGGTGTTGGTAAGTCTAAATACTAATAACCCCCCTATTTTCACCACGTTCTATAATGGTGCAACTCGCTTCGGTAGTCGCATGGTATAAAGCGCTACTATCGCAATAGACTAGACTGCCCTTGACACTTAAATAGGAACATATAAAATAAATAACATATAAAGCAAACACAGGAAATGGACATGGGATGCGAATATATGTAGTATGTAAAACCTCTTTTTGTTATAGGCCTATAAGCTAATATTTGGAAGAAGCTACAGGGAAGGTGGATAGAAACATATAAAAGGAATGCTTACAATATAGAACAAAATTGGCGCCCTAAGGGGTTGATTATTCTATTTCATAAGGATAGGGGAGGGGAAATTCTAGAAAAACCCTCCCCGTCACTCGTAAGGGCCTAATGCGGCCTTATTACAATGAGAACATATAAAGAAACAGTAACATACAGCAAACAATCAGACAATAAGACATTTAGCGAGAGAAAAAAGCGGGGGAGGTTGAGTGGTGGATGAGGCCGACAGATAACCCGCAAAAAATAAAGATAATTCCGGTACGGTTTTTGTTTCAACGTTATATCTTTAAAACTAGCTAGAAATCTTGACCTGCCTTGAAGTCACAGGTATGCAAATTCCTTAAAAATCTGACTGATTTATTTCAAATTTTTTGAAAATTTTAACAACTAAAGTGACACTCGTTCCGAAAATTTAAAGATAAACAAAATGACTCTAGGAATATGTCATTAGGGTTTTGTCGGATATTAAAAAAAATTCTTTTCTAAGCGCGGGAAACCAAATATACATATTTCAGCTAATAGACCTTTTTAAATTTATATTTTATATCTGAGAATGGTTATATCACAAAAAATTCGAAATTAATTGCAGTTTGAACTATTTTCTCATGAGTCATACACATACACAAATATACTCATTTTTATTTCTTATTTATTTTAAAATCAAGGAGTAATTATTACCTATTAAACTTTTTTAATTGGTGAGGTACATATTTTTTCTGAAAATAAAAATTATGTTAAATTCTGCACTTACTTTATACATGTTAAAATACTATTTGTCTAAAAATAGAAAAGTAGAATGTGTGGTCTGCAACGACCAGGTATTTTATATTTAAATTTTTATTAATTTGAATGTCATCTGTATGTAACGGAGCTCACTATAGCTGGAATATTTCAGGAAATAGTAACATTAGTAAGTTTTTAAGACGTTTAGCTTGCATGTGCTGTTTTTTTTAAACGGACGGATGGACACCACCAGCTAACAATTACTCTAGACTAATCGCCCGTAACCCGAGATGGATACTTTTTGCCACACACCTGCGCTGAATGGGTCGCTAGCGACCAGCTCTCAGGCGTTTTACCGCTCTCTAATGCCACTGGCCTCAGAGGGGAGAGATTTATTTCAAAGACCTTCTAAAAGTCACGTGTAGAGAACAAAGGCATTTAAACTTCCATCCACGTATCTCACTGGAAACTAATATCTCCCTTACTTCACAACAAAATGCTAGGGGTGTACAGCGCTTAACGTGCCCCAAATATTGATTTAACAAAAAAACTTTATCTTGGCCTAAGGATAAAGAAGTTGGAGCACTATAGGATAACCTAGTTTTATACATTATATTAACGACATTGCCTACTTGGGAGATTTTGAAGCTATTTTGCGAAGTGAGTTGTATCTTGGCTTGGTACACCTAAGCAGTCTAAGCGCTATCACACTTAGACGCCAATGTACGAAATAGGAGATTTTGAAGCTATTTTGCGAAGTGAGTTGTATCTTGGCTTGATACACCTAAGCAGTCTAAGCGCTATCACACTTAGACGCCAATGTACGAAATATAAAGAGGAGAAAGAAAAGGAGCAGTTTACCCTGCGAGGACTCTTGTTTATCTGTTGATAGCAATTCCCCTCTTCCTCTGACTAGCTTACACATTCACTATACTATTTGCACTTTAAAATATTGACTTGCTTTTTAAAATTCCCTTTTCTTTGTTTAATTTTCTAAATAGACATATGCTACCATGAATTTTTTTAACTCTATATCCTTTCAGGAGTATTCCTACAGGACATTTACGTGGCTAAGCCAAAAATCCTGAGCTATATATGATTAAAAAAATAATTTCACAAAAATATCTTCAAGACAAAATATCTCTTTTTTGCTACACCGTGGGACTATTGTTTAGAATTATTTAAATAATTTATGGTTTATGTATGGTTTGAACGTTATATTTTTAAAACTCGCTGAATGAAATGTAAATTCATTAACATGTGAAATTCTATCTTGACATGCCATGACGTCACAGGTAGGCAACGATCTTAAGTCTCTCTAAACAATGGCCTTATTTCTAAAATATTATATTCATGGAGTGAGTGTTGGGGTAGTATTTTCTTTCACTGCGTCTAGTATTACCACCCATTCCAGTTATATATTTATTTATATGGATGGTGATTGATAGTGTATTGATGATGATGTAAACATCAGAGGAAACATACCCTCATTTGCGTGGAAGGAGGGTAAGAAACAATTTAGAAAAATACAATCCAAGCATTCCCGTCACAGATAAACTGGACTAGGGGAGCCTGACATTTAATCCGCGTGCCTTATCCTAAGTCAAATAAGTTTGTAAATAAAGATTTGATGTAACTCTCGGTTAGAAAAGGCTGTAGGACGTTTTCGCAACTCCCTTACCCCCTCCCCAGCCAAAATGCAACCCATTTGAACCAGTTTTTACAGGACGTTTGTCGCAATGTTAGTAAGTAAATGGGAGGTCTTTTTGACCAATTGAGATAGGACCTATGAACAGAGGATGAACTAAATTTTTACTTTAATTTATGTAGATCTAACTTAACATACTCTAATCTAACCTAACCTAGGCATAAATGAATTTATTCAATTTTTGCAGATCTAAGCTATCATAACCTAATCCGACCTAACTATAAAGCTATATCCTTTTATATTTGCAGACCTGGCCTTACACAACATAGCCTAGCTTATAACATTAACGTGGACTGCTAATATGGCAATGTTACTACCCGCCCCTAAACAAGCTAATATTCATAGACATCCTGCAATAGAAATACCAATAGAACCTGCCAGTTTAAATATTAACCCAAATAATCTTATACTCATAGACTTCCAGCATTATTAAACATCACGATCTTACTATGTCATACATAGGTTTCTACTCACGCGTATATTGGCCTTGTGTAGACCGACGTGAAAGTCCAGCCTGCTCACCATAAATGCTAGAATGAAGAGAAGTTCAAATCACGCTGCGAATTGTGCAGCCCCCTGATGTTTCGACGAATAAAGCCAGCAATGCTCTGATTTGCCAGTGAGGTACTACATAGAAGACCACTCATATGTTGGACACCTGGGTTGGCGTACGTGGCCTAAACAAGCATAGCTCTACACCTGCTCGCTTTGTGAGTCAAAAACAGAGGCAGATGTTCAAGACAACAAACTGGCCTACGTGACCGACACAGCGAGGCCTTTCCACCAGATGTTTGCTGATGACGTAATTGTAAAGGAGAACGCCCAACTTCCCTCCCTTTCAACTAGACCTACATAACGAGGGAGCACAGATACTCTCATAGACTATTACTTTGGCCACTTCCATGAGAAGTCCTGTTGAGGACTAGGACGTAATCCAGCCAGAATGGCTTATAATATTTTCGTTTAAATCTTTAAAATATAAATTGCCGCGATGGGTTTGATTTTCTTAAATACTTTAGTTTATTTTGTTATGAAAATTAGTCAGTGTAGGCATCGGTAATGTTTCACTAAATACTTTAATTTTAAACGTAAATTATGTTATGGAGAACTTAATGATTCCTTTTGCCACTTGGGCGCTAGTATAGTATTTTCTTGGTTTAAAAAGATAACCACATTTTTTTGTTCTTTTTATGTTTTGCAATATTTAGGTTAGATATTACATTTTTGCCTGTGTGGTTATCAGTAATTTAAATTCTACAAGTAACTTATTTTTGTAGCTTAATATGGGTTTTGACTTTAATATTAGCTGATTATTTTAGGCAAAATTGCAAGTTGTAACTTTTTCTAAGTTTACATTAAATATTTATATGTGGGAATTTTATTTAATTCTTTAAAAGTGATGAGGTTAATTGTCCCGTGAAGATTTGAGCTTAGTCGGGAAGTCAAACCTTTGTGATTTAACGTAAATATCTGATGCGATATTTAAATTTAAATTTATTTCATAAATCTAGAACTGTTTTATCTTTATTCACTTGTGTGAATATGACGTTTTGTGAACCATTTAAAAGAGGCTCATTAAGCTCTTTGTGATTTTGTATCATTTTTAGGAGTAAAAATTTAACGTAAATATCTGGTGCGATATTTAAATTTATTACATAAATTTAAAACTATTTAGTCTATTCACTGGTGTGAATTTGACGCTTTGCAAACCTTTAAAAAAAGGATAACTAAGCTCTTTGTTATTTTGTATAATTTTTAGGAGTTAAAATTTAACGTAAATATCTGGTGCGATATTTAAATTTAAATTGATTCCATAAATTTAAAACTGTTTTGTCTGTATTCACTGGTGTGATTCTGACGCATAATAAACATTTTAAAAGAGGGTCATTAAGCTCTGTAATTTTTGTAATATTTAGTAATCTAAACTTTTGATTCTTTTGACTTTATTTGATCTTAATTCACTGTGCTGAATTAGAAGCCTGTATATCATTAAGAAAGTTTCTTTAAATAATAGCAACTATTTTGTTTATTTCTTTGGTCTCTTCTAGACAAGTTTATTTTTTTTAAACGCATTGCTCATGTAATAAATTGCTAAGATTTATTGTTTTTCAACACACTTCAGTAAGACCTATAAGGTCATGCAACTTGTTGTTTTAATACTGTTTGTCACTTTGAATAAAATTCCAATATTTATTTAACCTGCAAATGTTTTACTTTTTCATATATTTATTTCCTTTAGTTATCACCCCCTCTTTTTTAGTCTATTGTGGCAGTAACTAAATAGAGTGAGAGTGGGACGGTACAAGCTCAACCATCAAGCAATTACCTTTAACTTTCACAAACCTAATCTAACCTAACCTAAAGTAACTATCAATCAATTGAACAAACATTGGCTATAGAAACGCAAATCAAAAGTAAAAAAAAACAAACAAGATATGACCAACAGATGTGTTCACTACTTCGCCACACGTCCTTTGGGCAACGAGATTTAAATGACTCGTGTATTTCCGCTAGGATAACCTCAGAGAATGACAACCGTCCCACGCGCTTAGAAGGTGCTAATCAAATACTTCGGTTATGAAATAGAAATAAACTGCATAGCCATTAATGTAAAATCTGTCAGGGGAAATGTGCCTGGTAGGGATATTTTGCATTTCTGAATCGAATCGGGGAGACCTTGGTTCATAACCTACTTGATGCGCTAGTTTTTTCTATTAGTGGTTTATCATCTTTAAGAAAAGTAATGGTTAATTTCCTTTCTGTGCCCTTATCCTTTGAAAAAAATCCTAATTAGTACAATTTGCAATCAAGTAAAACTAGCTGTAAATAGCACTAATATAAATAAGTGCAACTTTATCGGTTTATGCCATTCGATGTTCAGGAGAATTGTGTAATTTAGCTGATTATGTCTTTTTAAATTTTATCACCCTTTTCATATCACCTCTACCTATAGGAATTTTGTTCTCAAGTACAGTACGTAAAGTTGATGTTCACAAAACAATACATTCCTCCACCGTAGATAATATGACAACCAGATGAAAATGTTTACTATCTTAAAACTTAACACGGAAAAATATTTTTAGTATAAAAAACATTTTTTAAAATAAAACGATTATCTTATTTTATTTGTATCTATATAAGTAGATTGATAGCTAGTTTTAACTTTTATCCATATCTGTGCCAGGTTGATTATAACAATAGTATTAAACATAACTAAACCTAACCTTCAATTGATAGACTAATAGAAAGTCAAAAACACATAAGTGGTGAAAACTCACGATTTTCATGAAACGGTGAATAAGAGAGACACTTATCAATAAAATAATTAGTTGAGTTGCAAACCCGAAAAAAATACATTTTATACAATATTCAAAGATCTGATTTATTTTTAAAATTTAGGGGCAAGAACTGAGTCCTCGAGCATGTATTGAACTTGTTATAAAAAACTTTCTTTCGGATGAGCACTAAAGCTGAAAACACATTTTATGTTAAAAAATAATATCAAAGAAAAACAATACATGGTTTCTCCAGCTTCAGTTAAATTTGAAAGAAACTTATAAAGGGATCCGTATGAATCAAATACCAATGTGTGTTCCTTGCTGACTTACAGTAATGGCATTGAAAAGGAAAAATGGGGTGCGGGGGTGGGTCAGCAAGAAAATATATTCAGGTTTGATTCTACTCCCAAGATGTAGTGAGTGCACTCAAAGGAATAAAAACCAAGAAACGTAAGAGCTCACTTAAATGTATTTCTTCTTGTATTTTCTTTTTGAGGAAGAAGGTAGAGGAGGGATAGGTGAGTAGGCTTTAAGTAGGGACAAGGGGATTATTTTAATAATATAAGTTCATTATTTGATTCTGTTATCGTAGGTGACCTGGTGGTCTAGTGGTTAAGGTGTCAGACTTCTATGCTGGTGACCGGGGTTCAATCCTCGGTCCCGGCAAAGATTTATCTGATAACCAAACCCTTCCTTCACCTCTGACAAGACATCTTGTGAATGTGAGGAATGCCAGGTCTCCACCGTGGTTCGGATTCCACGTTAAACTGTAGGTCCTCCATTTCATCTCACAATCACCCTACCATTACACATTAGCGTAAGTGCGTATAACCCGAACGGGTAGTAAGACGTGGTGCTAATAATAATAATAATAATGATTCTATTATCGATAAAATTTCGACATTTTAAACCAGTTAAAAATTGCTATCAGAAGAAAATAAAATGGATAATGTTTGAATTAAATAGATTTCTTATATTTTTTTGAAAACATATTAATGGTTAATAAGGAATGAGTTATATAATTAATAGAAGAATTCAATTTCAAGTAAAATTAATAACTATGTCAATCTAGTATAAATAAACATGGAGATATATGAGGCAATGTGAGAACCGTAAAGCCATCAATATATAAGTTCATGAAAAAGTTTGGTAATACAATTACAAGTCAATATCATTTAGATAAACATATAGTAACAAAAATTTAAGCTCTAACCAACATCTAAAAGTTATAAACATGTTAAAAAATTATTAAAAATGCTGAACCTTTAGTTAATTGCTTTTTAGCCAATGATGTAAAAATATAGTTTTATCATGAAATGTTAATTGTTCCAAGTTGAATGGGAATAAAACAAAAAACATCTATAAATAAAGAATTTTAACAGAAATGACAGAGTTGTAAAATTGAATTCATTCCTTAGCTTGTAATACCTTGTTCCTTGAAAGTTGCATTCCTTGCAACGTGTTTAGTTTAGCTTCAACATGTTTCGATGCACAAAGGCATCATCTTCAGGACTAATGGAAAAAATACTAATTCTAAATTAAAATATGGTTTAACCACGCCCTGCCTTAATTTGGAATTGGTCTTTTTTCCATTAGTGGATTTTACATTTTGGTCTGCCCCATGTCTCTCTGTTTGTCTATCTGTCCCTGGCCACAAATCAGAGACGGTTTTATGAATTTTGTTCAAACTTGATATAGATGCTATAGGGAAATACATGATGATTTATTTTATTTTGACTATAGCCTTTAATTAAGGGTAATTTACTAATTAGTAGTTTTAAAAAAAAATTAAATATTTTAAAAAGTGTCTCCAAAGATTTGTTTTAAAATGGGTATCTAAGTTTAAAAAAAATATGAGTTTATAGTAGCTTACTAATAAATGAATTTGGAAAATTTGAATTAAAATATAAATCTAGCAATTTTATTCAAAATTCGATATCACAGGACAATTTTACATGATCAATAATAATATATGCTTATTTTTCTAATACCAATTAAATTAAGTGTAGTTTACTGATAACAAATTATAGAAAATTTAAATTATTTATAATTCATTTTGAAGATTGAGTTCAACACGGGTATCTGGAGAGAAAAATTCGTGATAAATGAGAATATATTTTTATTTCCATAAATTAAAAATAACTTTAGGGTGGTTAAAAAACCTATTTTTGAAAATTTGTAATCTATTTAAGAATTTTGAACAATTTGGTTTAAAATGTATATGTATAAACATTATTTTTTGTGATTAATAAGATTATGTGTTTATTTTTACAAGGGAATCTGACTTAAGAACAGTTTACTGAAAACCCTTTTTTGAACATTTTCTTCCAATCTGTAATACACACAATATGAGAAAGTTTGTATGATGTGTCGTACCATTTATTTCTCAATATATTTCTGTAACGGTGTATATTATTTCATTAATTTTTGGTGGAGAACGATGCCCTTTTCTCCATTATGTTTCTGCAACAATGTGTGCCAAATGATGCCTACTGCAGTAAATAAATTAGGCCAAGGATCTACACGGCCAAATAAGCTTTCAACAAGAAGAGGCTACTGCTGACCAGCAAGTTGAATTTGGAACTGAGGAAGAAACTGATGAAATGCTACATTTGGAGCATCACGCTGTATAGAGCGACTCTTAGGAAGATGGAAAAGAAATACTTCTTGGGCTTTGAAATGGGATGCTGGTGAAGAATTGGGAAGATCAGGTGTTCAGACAGGGTGACAAATTAAGAAGTCCCAAGAAGAGTGGGTGAGAAGAGATACATTTTGGATGTGATTCTTCGGTGCAAAACAAACGGGATCGGACACATCCTTAGAAAGAACTCTCGTCTGCACGACCTCATAGTAGGAAAGGTTGAGTAGCTTAGTAAGAAAGAGTATTCAAATATTATATGACTTGAAGGAAAGAAGAGAATTCTGGGTCTTAAGGAAGAGGCAGAGAATAGGGTGCATTGGAATTCTAGTTTCACTGACGAAGGGAATGGACCTTTCGTAAGACATAACACTTAATAATAATAATAATAATAATAATAATAATAATAATAATAATAATAATAAATAACAATGTCTATTATTTCATTTCACATAATTTACAAGTTTTAAGTATATAGTTCTATTTATAGTTAATAGAGCGAGAAATTATGTGCGGTGCAGTGCAGGATTCATTTTTATTCAATTAAGTGTAAAATGGCAACCTGGGCATGGTAATAATAATTATTGTATCTGAAACCTTCGACTTTGCGCTTTAATGCTTAGACCACTGAGCCATTATGGCTCGACTTGTATCCAAGGCAATCCTTAGACTCACTTCAACAACACCTAGTGAAATAAAAATGGCCCTAGTTAAGAGACTAACTGGGATGGTCCGGTGGTAGAAAATTGGCACGCAGAGCCAAAAGTCTCTGCTTAGATTTCAGGGACTAGGTTATAATTTTACCCTCAAATTAATTTAATCCAGCTATCAGGACATCCTGTGACAACCATCACATATCAGTTTGTGATGCACATGCATTAAACATATTTTTACATGATCATATAAAGAGAGTATTGTAATCGTGAAAATTCTTGACCTCTAGATCATGATGAATCTTTACCTTTTATGTGCCTTCAAACACAAAAGTTGATTTTACAATTACCACACAATGTGCCCTTGTATGTCTGTTTGTCTACCTGCCTGTCCCTGGCCACAGATATGAAACGATTTGATTTATTTTGTTCAAACTAAATATTTAGTTAATATATGGCTATAACTCAGAAAGTTTTCTTAATTTGATCCTAGTCCTTAATTTAAGGGTAGTTTACAGATAAGAAGTTTTTCTGATTTTCAAGTTTTTTGGAAAATGGTTTTAGCAATTTTGTTTTAATTGAATATCTAGGAGGTATTTGACTTCAAAATTAACACTATATATATGGTTTTTGGGTACAGCTTTGTTTTAGGGTGGTTTACTGATTAGTTATTTTGGAAAATTCAAAATTTTTCGAAAATTGTTCCACTGATTTTATTTAAAATTCATATCTAGGGAGTGTTTGGCGTTACAATTAATTAAAACTGTATGCATGATCTTGGGAAAATATTTGTTTAAGGGTAGTTTACCAATGGCCGATTAAAACATATTTGGAATATTTTTAAAAGTTTAGTTTTTACCATAAAACTAATTTTATATTTTTTATCTCTTTTTTAAAAAAAGGTTTCTTCGTACTTAACGATTTATTGAGTTTAAGAAAAATTGGATTTCTATAAAAACCATACCAAAAATATTTGACTAAATTGCTTTCTGAGGATTATTTGACATGATAAATAATCATGTATGCTTTTTTTAAATAATTTAATATAAGTGTTATTCATTTGTGACAAATTTAAGAAAATTTGATTTCAAAAATGGCCTTGAAGATTTAATTAAAAATGGGTAAGTGGCGATTTTATAGATTATAATGATAAAATAATGAGTCATTTTTCAAATTGAAAATAATTTGAGGTTATTTTTCAAATAAATGATTTTTTAAAATTTGAAATTGTATTAAAAAAAATTGAATAATGTGTTTTAAATTTATATTAAGAGTACTTAGTGTAACTAACAAGATGGTGTGTTTGTTTTTCTGAGATAAACTTACTCAATGGTAGTTTGTTGAAAACCTATGTTTGAAAATTTTAACTAAAAAATTGTTGAATTTTTTCGTACAAATTATTTGTTTTAGTTTATTGATTGTTTCAAATGTTTTTTCATCGAAAATACCTGATAGAATTCTGGAAAAATGTTGTCTTGTTTAGTTATTTTATAAGCAAGATTAACAAAAAAATGTTGTTATAAAGTTCATACTGCTATAAATACCAAGGGCAAGGATTGTGAATGACACAATAGGGCGGATCCCATGGGACTAAAATGGTCCGGCTGGAAAAGTACAAGTTCGTGTGTAGGGGGAGGGTGGAAGAAGGGTGGGTGGGTAAGTCGTGTAAACCACATACAACTTACTGGAACTCGTAAGAGCCTCGGGGAGATGAAGTCTAGAATATTACATTATCTTTGGACACCTTGAAGATGTAAAGCACGTCAAAATAATTTCATTAACGTGTTAGTTTCCCTCACTAAAGGTTAGACGTGTAAAAATACCTTACTATCTCAAAAATAAATAAATAAAGCCGTGTTCAAATTCACACGGCTAATTATATCAAAACAAATCGAAAATATAAAACAAAAAAACTACGTATGAAGTTTATTTTCGGAATAGCTGACCGTCACTAAGGAGAAAAGATAAACACAATTTTTTTTACGAGCATGTCAATGAGACCTGCTTCGATGGCCGCGTAAGTTAACGCGCTACTCTCATAGAAGACTGAACTGTCAATGACTGAGAGATTTAGGTTCGAATCTTGGTCGAGTGCACTTAGTATTTTTTCAAAACTGTTTTACACTCTTCCTACACGTGAATGCGGATACACTTGCTTTAAATATAATCTTCCTAATCCCCAAAATCCATTAGCGTAATTAGTACATAAGCGTATAACCCGAGCGTGTAGTAAGACGCGTCGTTAAAATATATATAGTATATTTATCATGTAAACTCTGCCTCACGTACTGTAAGGGCTTCTTTACGTTGTTCAACTATTTTTTATGATACTACCTTTCATCTTGTATCATATTTTATTCTCGTTGTTTCGGTGGAAAATTTGAAATGTTCTGGAAAGCACTTCAGTAGAAATTAAAATAAGGAATAAAGGGATAATTCAGGGGATGTCATAATTTAAAGGTAATTAACCAACCACGAGTGTCCTTCTGTTTTAGAGAAAATCTCGCAGAGCGGTGATCTATAATTCGTTTAATTATCACCCTAATTGCTAATTAGAAGCTCTAAGGATCTGTTAAAAACGATTCACTTGTTTTTGAATTACAAGAAAAACACTTTGCTTGGAAAAACCAACTGTATAGGCCTACACTCCTTTGGTTGTTGTCGTTGTTTTATAGAACTACGATTTAAACAAAACTCTTTAATATAAATATATTTGCTATGTTTTATTTAAAACTTTATTTTTATGCCAAACAATTTTTATATAGCATTCCTAACTTGACGAGAAAAAGAATTTAAAAAAATCTGAATGGCAAAAAAAAAGTTTGAGGTAAGAAAAAAAAGCTCAACTAAACAAATTTTCAAATTGATGAGAAATGACCTTTATTTGTCAACCGATCGACAAAAAAAAAGGTAAAAATAAAACAAATGATAGTTTAAAATGATTGGTTGTAGTCTATATAAAAAGTCACAAATATTTGTTATGCTGTAAACTCACCCAAAAACTATTATTTTGGCCTAATATTTTATAAATATTAAATCTCTATGAATTTTTGTTGCTATATTCAAATTAATTTTAGTAAGGAGAAATGTAAATATATTAGTAAGGAACGTACTTTGTGACAATTAAGGTTGTTAGAAAAAAGTTAAAATACTTAGATGTTAAAAGACATTATTATGAAAGATTGAAAAAGGAAATATTTATAAAAATCATAAGATGAAGAAAGCTTTTAGAAATACCAGAAATATTTCATAATAATGTCTTTTAACATCGAAATATTTTAACTTTTTTCTAACAAACTTAATTGTCACAAAGTACGTTCCTTACTAATATATCTATGAATTTTGTTTTCACAACTAAACAACAGGAACATCAATCTGACGCTAAACGATGCGAATACAATATACCTATATATAGGTACATTTGTGGCCTTTGGAGTGTTTATGTATATACATTCAGTCCCGCGAACAACTGCACAGAGAAATTTTATTTTAGTTTTCATCGGAATAATATGAAGTTAAATCGAATCATGATTTTATAGATACGTTTTCTACTCTAAGAAATATAATTTTTAAACCTATTTTGTAAACTATTTGATGGGTAAAAACTTTAACAATACTGAAGTATATTAAAACTACGTAAATATAATAATAAATCAAGAGGAATGTACTAGATATAGCTAGAGTTAGTTCAGCGTCAGTGCGGTTAACTCCAAGCCGAGAGTTCTGGTTTTTAAAGGTTAGAATTTCGGTTGGATTAATTGCGGTAGTAAGGAGGGGAGCTGGGTTCCCTAATAGAGTGTTTTAGCGTCATCTCTCCAAGCAAATATTTACTCATTTTCTTCTAATTAACCTCCTGAAAGCTATAACCCTTAAAGATAATGGTGTTAATAACTTTTGTATTGTAGCCTCTCTCCCACTCTCTCTCTCTCTCTCTCTCTCTCTCTCTCTCTCTCTCTATATATATATATATATGATCTATTAATAGGTGTTTTGTCTCACGACAGGTCTATTCTTTTTTTCAGTTAACTTCAACCGCCAATGCGCCCTGTCCTCTGCCTCTCCCTACAGCACCCATAATTTTATTCTTTCCTTCAAGTAATTTAATTTTTTTAATACTCCTTATTCCTAAGCTCCTTTTTTACTCAAACTTTCCTTCTATGACGGCGTGCAGAAAACAGTTTCTCCTAAGGATCTGTCCGATCCAGCTTGCTTTGTACCGAAGAATCACAACCAAAATGGTTTTCCTCCCAACCACTCTTCTTAGGACTTCATTTGTCACCCTGTCTCTCCACCTGATCTTGTCAAGTCTCTCTCTCTCTCTCTCTCTCTCTATATATATATATATATATATATATATTATATGTGTGTGTATGTGAGGGTGTTGCATAAGTAGCTGAATCGCTGTATGAACTACCTCTAAGCAAAAATAAAAATTACACACAAAGAATCAAGATTCACAAAATACGCTACAAAAGTCAAAGTGCCCACATCTTTTGTTGTTTGAATTTTGTGGCTACATTTTAGGATAAAAACATCCTATTTCGGGTCCTCAACTTAGGATGAATTCCAATAGGAATCTATTAAACACGTTGGGGGGATAAGATATACAATAGTGGTTGTTAGTGTTTAGAAAGGTTAGCCTACATCAATGTAGGATGAAACGAAACGTGAATTAAGGTCAGTATTTTAAAAGTGTTTGTAACAAAAAACCTTTTTGCACAAAATAATATTTCATTAAATATGTTTTATTTATTTAATAAATGTATTTAACGTGCACTTTTTGAACCGAATGATTATATCATTACACGAGTTATAAACTGGCTTAAATAGAGAATAGACCCCAACATTCAGTTTATCATTGTGAAAGGGGAAACCCACATTTCACCAGTGATAAATGTTTCGGTTATGCCAGAAATCGAACCAGAAACCCTTAGCCCAGCAGAAAGACATGCTACCGACTGAGTTAAGGTGTCGGAATATAATATTTATAGTTATTTTAGTTTTCTACTTGAGATTTTAGATGTTCTTGAATATTTTTCATGGGCATTGTGGCATTAAAACAAACTTTTTAAATGAAGGAAAAATATTCGGAATAATGAAACAAATAGCCGAAACTATTGTTAATGCATTTTAGTGAGGATAACACCTCTTAGATATCATATTCTGAAAATTGAAAAATGACACCGGGACACGGGAATCGACTTCCTCACGTCCATCTTAGACTTTGCCTTAAACTATGAGTGAAGAATGACCATGGGCACGGGACGAATCCTGGATAGCTCAGTGGTAAGACAATTGGAGTGCTAAGCCAAAGGTCCCGGGTTCGATTCCCGTGTCCAGGTATCATTTTTCAATTTTCAGAAAAATATTCTGATCAAACTCAGTAATACCCATGACTTTTTTTCCGGCACCGAGTCATACCACCCTTTCGGGTTACACGCTTATGTACTAATTATACTAGTAGTTTAGGGATTAGGAAGGTTTTATTGAGAGGAAGTGCAGCCGTATTTGCGTGGAAGGAGAATGAAAAACCAGTTAGGAAAACCACCCTCAGTGCATCTGACCGGGGTAAACCCCGATCTCCTCGTCTTAGGCAGTCTAGTCCAACACGAGAATAGCGCTTTAAACCACGTGGACATTGAATCGAATGTCCATTATAAATATTTAAGAAATGTTGAGATTAATATACGTAGAAAATTAAGGTCTATATATCTACTGTAGCCATATTTTAATTATTCTGGTTGAAAAATACTTTTCTTATTATAAAAGCTGCACAAATATCGACCTTGACCCGTGTCTTCTTCCAGCTTACCTTAAATATATTATGAGTCAATTTTAGTTGAAACTCATACCTCCTCCACTAATTAGATCAGTTAATCAAAATATTTTCAGAAGTACTGCCTGTCCCAAAACAGTTGGGTTTATTTTGATCGAGTATTTTTTGGGGGTTTGGGTTGAAGAAACACAAGCACCATGTTAGCAATATTATTTCACACAAAAATGAAATACAAAGTTTAAAAATAGCAACAACGGTACTACTCACACCCCAAGAGGATAATGTACTGTAATCTGATAATAGCGACAAGAAGCCACCATGACAGTCATGTAGTCCTTACCTCTATTCTTTATTTGTTTTACTTTGAGTCTCAAACCAAATTGGGTTACTATAGGAAAAAGTGGGGAAGTCCAATTTTAACTCAAATTGAGCTAAGATTTTAGATAATGATGAAACATTTTCTAATGCACTTTAGATACTGGTTATTAAAGAGGTTTCTTTCATATTTAAATTTAAAATGAAAACAGTCGGGAAATACATGCTATTACTCAGTCAGTAAATGGTTAATATCTCGCCTGCTGTCAGGAATGTAAAACTAAGAATATATAAAACAATAGTTTTGCCAGTTCCTTATGGTTATGAAACATAGTCTCTTACTTTACATGACCAAAACAAATTTAGAGTGTTTGAAAACAAGGTGCTTATAAGTATCTTTGGTCCAAAAAGGGATGAGGTTTCTGAGAGTGGAGGAGTTTAGATAATGATGAGTTACATACCCTCTACACATCACACGACATTGTTAGGATAATCAAGCCTCGTATATTACGGTGGGCAGGACATGCATCGTGAATGGGAGAATCTAGAACCATGTTGGGGGCACTGGCCCAATGGGAAGAGACTATTGGGAAGAACCAGACGCAGATGGGAGGATAACATTGAACCTGACAAAAATAGGGTGTGATGAGGTGAACTGGATAAAACTATCTCAAGATAGGGATGGGTGGCAAACTTTTGTAAGTGTGGCGATGGACTTTAGAGTTTCTAATGCCATGAGGTAAGTCATATTTAAATTAATTTTAAATTATTATTATTAGCACCGCATCTTACTACCCGTTCGGGTTATACGCACTTACGCTAATGTGTAATGGTAGGGTGATTGAGAGATGAAATGAAGGACCTACAGTTTAACGTGGAATCCGAACCACGGTGGAGTCCTGGCATTCCTCACATTCACAAGATGTCTTGTCAGAGGTGAAGGAAGTGTTTGGTAATCAGTTAAATTTGATTAATTTTAAAAAGTATTGGTTAAGGTACTTATGGGGTTTGAGATATAAAAGTTGTTGTGCTGGAAAATGGGTGTAGTGTGACCTACGCAGCCCTCCCCCCTTAATTTTCCCACTGCAGCCTTAATATAGTAGAGTATTAGCCTCACATTAAAAACAAGTGAGACGAAGAAGGTAAATAGCCGTACGTGGTGTTAATAGGTGGGCGCAAAGATTGTACGAAGAAAATAATGTACTAAATTTGTATTAAGATGTGATTGCATGGAAACATTATCTACTTGCTACCATAGTTTCATATTTGGTTTTAATCTTCGGATAAGAGCAGGAAAGAAGGCTTATAATTTTAATTTAATTTTTGCAATAGTCTTTAAGCTTAGGGTTCACGGTCAATACACGAGCCCAGCTACATAAATTGGAAATAAGGTGTACATTCCAAAGCACGATGAGGGAATTAATTTTAATAAAGCAAGTTGAAACCAATTTAAGCTCGCTTTCACGGCTGAGTGGATAAAAAATATACCAAATATAATCCTACAAATTGAAACCGCGGAAGGTAGATTGGTTTGAACAAATAAAAAAAACCGCTAGCACTAAAAAATCTAACCAGCCTATATATATTTTGTTGTTGTTGTTGGAATTATCCACATTTGTTTCAAGTGACAGTTGTCGACCATACTTATGCTTTGATATAAAAGTAAATGAGACTAATTTTAGTAACTTTTTTAAAAGCGTAAGGTCAACCTCAGTGGTCTTGGGGTAAAGTGTTCGTCTCAGGACATGATGTTCGTGGGTTCAAACCAATCCGGGGTCGACGGGTTTTTCTTGAGCGATAACAATCCGTTGCACAACTTCCTTCAGAGGGGAAGTAAGCCCTCGGTCCCATGTGGATTGTGGCATGTAAAATAATCCTGGATTGTATGTGAAAATACCTTTCTCAGAAAAATTGATTGGTCCTTTCAATCGCATTCATAGAAATTATCGTGTGATGATTTAATCGGTCGGGTCAGAAAGTGCACGTTAAATACCACAAATTAAAAAGTGTAAAATATAGGCACTTAACCAAGTTTGTGTACATCTTTGCTTTGTTTACTCTCACCTTTAAATATAAATTAAAATTAATTATTTTAATGCATTGAATTAAAATTAATTAAGATATTCTATTAATGAGTTTTAAATTTAAACAGTACTAAGGTTAATTTAACACTCATTTCAGACACGTAGCCATAAGATGGTTCTGCTGGCCAGTCCTTCCTTCCTTCATCAAAATATCAACTAATACTACATTATATTAAAATATAAATTCCTTTTCAATACATTAAATATAATTTGAGTGTATATATATACTTATATATATGTGTGTATATATACTTATATATATATATATAATTATAATTATTGAGTTGTAAATTATCATAAATTATCTTTGAAAAATTGTAAACTCTTGAATAAGGTATTGTGTGCCTGATGAGGTCAGTTATTTTCTTAGTTTGTGAAAAAAAAAATCCCACTGTATGATATGATAGTGATTCTCAAAGGGGCTGCTGAGATGGTCCCCTAGAAAGGGATAATGGAAAACATATGGGGATATTTTTAATCAAGTCCACAAATAATACACTAAAATAAAATATGGTTTTTAGTAAATATTAACTTATTGTTTCTAACTTCTTTTAATCACAAAATTTTATTTCTTATTCCAAGCACATCCTCTACTAAAAGGGTTTCCTTTACTCATAGCACCTGGACATGAAAACTAAATTCCAAGGGTGCCATTTAATCTAAGGAATGTACCAAAGGGTGCCGCCCTGGCAAAAAGGTTGAGAAACATTGTTGTTTGGAATGGTTAATTTAATACCCACAACCCAACTCATTTTCCCAACATTGCTAAAGGTTCGAGTGCTCAAATCCGCTTCTCGCCGCTTTATTCCTTCATTCCCCAATACTTCCCAAAAATTAAATCCTAGATACATTCTATAATTACATTGTTAAAGTTGCAATTGAGCTCTTTGAGCCCCCTTTACCTCCTGAAATGGAATCCTATATATAGATGTCTGTACTCAATGCAGTACCCAGGACAAAGTTTAATTCGACACACACACACACACACACACACACACACACAAACAC
>CABFOW010002983.1:30823-47413 GCA_902141385.1 Timema californicum
CACACACACACACACACACACACACACACACACACACACACACACACACACACACATATATATATATATGATAGCCAAGGAGATTTTATCCAAAGAGAAAAACCAGAACTTTAAAAAAAATAATTTATATAATTTGTATGGGATGATATAACAATTCATAGGTTAAACATACTCAAATAAAAACAAGATGGCAGTTTGATTTTCTGTTAAAACACGCAATTCTCTAATTAACACATAATTGTCTCAAATTACCTTGATATTTAATTTAAATAAATGTCTTCATCATTTAAAACTACCATTTTAATATCAAAGTGTAAACATAAAAACTGAGGATATTTTTCTACTAAAGTCAAACGTATTCAATATAAACTGATCCACCATCTATGTTTTGTTTTAAAGTACTGTAATTCCTGGGGACATGTTCATTTGATTTTAACATTGCTTACCGTCAACATTACATGAAAAATGGTTGATACTATTAGATATAGAACTTTTTCGTTGGATTCAAATCCTATTGTGGTTGTCTTTTGCCTTTCATTTTTTTAGCACCATGCCTTACTACCCGTTCGGGTTATACGCTTATGTAGGACTACTAATTACACTAATGGTTTTAGGGAATATGAAGGTTATATTAATAAGATGTGTACCCGAATTTTCATGGAGGGAAAGTGGAAAACCATTTAGGAAAAAAACCCACCCTCAGTACACCCGAGCGATACTCGAACCTCGCTTCCCCGTCATCGGCAATCTGGTTTACTACAAGAGTAGCGCGCTAGATCAAGCGTCCACCGAAGCGGGATTTTACAATTAATGCTTGAATAAGAATTTTAATCACGTTACTTTATATTATCCATTGTGTATGTTCGTGCCTAAGCTACGTTTTACTACCAATAAACATGCCACAAGACTGACATCATAATATGCACGGGGTATAATGGTTTCGAATAGTCGAATTAAATTTTATGAGATATGGTAGTCGTCATATCCGACAAATTGGCAAATCTTTGAAATGATAACTTTTGTGCTCTAAAATTTGAACATTGTTTAATTGTGTTTGTGTGTTTTAAAGATAATTTTAGAATTTATTGTTTACTTAAGTACACTTATTTATCGCGTGATATAATACACGTTATCGAAATTCTGAAATGCACTAAACAAATAAAATTATTGGGATTTTGTCTGCAAATGTTTAATAATACCTATTTTATATTGGCATTGTACATTTTAATTAAAATATTGAATTAATATATTTGCTTGGATATTCAAATTTTTTTACTCACAATTTTTCTGTAATTTTGTAGCCCTTGATTATTGGTTTGTAATAGATTTGGAATTTTTGTTAAGTACAAAGTTAAATTTCACTTTATTTTCATTTGATACTAATACAAAATCACAATCCCTAGCCTAGCTATTCTACGAAGTTTAAAGTCTTTAATGCATGGACACACTTAAAACGCTAGTAAAACCAGTATTAAAATAATTCAAAATAAAAAAATTTGTTGTCTTTTAGATAAAAAAAATTGACTAATTCTCTGCTTAGAGAAACAATAAATATTGGCTCTCATCTTAATTCTATCTAGTTAAAGCTGGTCACGTTTTTTTACTCATCTTAAAACTTTCTTATAACTTTCTCTCTGACTTTTTAATATTCTACACAGGTTTTCATAACACCTGGGGTAAGTTTATTAATATTTTTATACGCGAGTAAAAGTTTACACTCGAGCGTTTTGCATGTCTGTATTTGAAAAGGTTTCCGCTTCCTAATTTAGAAATAATTGCCAAGTTTCAGTCAAACTTTCCCACACATAATCAAAGTCAAACTTTAGAATAGGAAATGAAAGTGAAAACATCAACATTTAGTAATAATCAAGAGTAAGGTTCACCTTATAGAAGTTCTATTGCTTTTATTCAAAATAATTCAGTGGATGAACGGTCTAAGGCTTCACTCTCGTTTTAGACTGGCCTGCTGAAGATGGGAAGATCGGGGTTCTAATCCCAGTTGGGCCTACTGAGGGTGATTTTTCGTTAAATGGTTACCCATTCTTCTTCCACGCAAATAGGAGTAGATTACCTCTAAAATATTTTCTTTGCTCATCTTATCCCTTTAGAGTAATTACCACAAATGAGTATAAACCGATCAGGTAGTAGACAAGGTGAATAAAAATATCTTAGAATAGAGACATTTACATACTAAAAACTGGTAAGATTTGTGTAAACAATACACATTGCTACAGAAACACTCCACCAGAGAGTATAAATGAAATAATATCTACTGTTGCAGAAACATTGAGTAAAGAAGAACTTATTTGTCCCCCTAAGAGCATAATAATCAATTTAACATTTGACTTCCATAGCAAATATATTATATGTATATAATTGCATATACCTCTGAAATGAGAGAGGAAGGTCCCGGGAAAGGACAGTATTAAGAGCGTTCATCATGTCAGGCCCGCCTTAACTCCCGGCTCGCATGTGTGTTTGTGTGTGTGCGTGAGGTACAGCATACCCATAGTATGGCAGAATAAAGATTTGTGCACAGTGATTATCTGTGAAGCCTTTCTAAAATGGTCAAAAACGGCCTTTTAAATCCAGTTTTTATTCAAATATAACTAAATATTTCAACAATGTTCTTTATTAGGAACATCTATTAACTCTTTATCTCCATTAATGTTAAATCAGAATTGATTCACGTGCAATAATTTTAGTGTACATTAACGATTTCTATCCGACTGTATCACAGGTGTCGATTGGCATGTGATGCACGCTCTTAAAGCCGACGAGCACGCCCGGCCATAGCCATTTCTTTATTGACAAGGATACATAAGTGGACAAATTATAACTTTATAGGTCCATAATATATGTCGTAAGGGCTTCTCCTATGTACCAAAAGAGGGTCCTGGTGTGTCCACTAACTGCTCGACTGTATCCCAGGGCGTTCCGTGGTCCTAAACCAAGTTGCGGATGGCCTCGAATGCCTGCCAGAGCCGTGAGGGTATTGGAGCCGTCCTCAGACTCAACCTGCCTGGTAGGGTTGATACCGGCTGGCTTCATCTTGTAGTCTTGCTTCAACCAAGGGTACTTCCTGGACAGTGCTGGGAGCACGACGCATTTTTATTCTTAATAGTACCACAACTTTACAACGATAGTTTTTTTTTTTCGTATCTCAAATAGTTTCGGAGATATGTTGAAAATCGGAAATTTCCGCTCATGTCAAGTACCCTCAAAGTTAATTTCATAGGAAAATGAGAACTGCCATTTTGTTTGTAGTGTTTAACAGTGCCTAGATACAGAATTTAATCAAAATCGTTAGATAGGATTTTGAAAAAAAAAAAGTATTTTTCCCTTTTTTGCCCTTAAGTGAACTACCCTTATCCGACACCTTTAAGCTCAGTTGGTATCGTGTCTGTCTACTGAGCTATGGGTTCCGGGTTCTATTCAAGGCATGGCTGAAACATTTATCATGGGTTTACCTTTTCATAATGATGAATTAACGGCCGGGGACTGGATGCTGTGGCTGTCCTAGTATTAGGTTAGATGATAAGACATATGAAGCTATGACAGGCCTCGCCAGCAGGCAGTGGAAAATATATGGCTTGCATAGAAAAAAAAACTGACCCAGGCCACAGGTTGGAAACAGTAATGGATGTAAATTAAAGTAAAATTAAACCACCCCTAATATTAGGGCTGGATATCTTAATTTCCAAAACTCCTTCCTCGGTATCGGCTAATAAAAACACTTGACATCGAGTTTTAGCCTAATTGGTAAAATGGTTTCAACTTTAGACCGATAGTTACAAAAACAGACGGAATCATGAAATCCACATTTTCGGTTTCAGGGGTTCATGAAACATCAGCACTTATCAAAATATTGAGTCAGTTTTTTTTTATCTAAATACTTCCCTCTCTGAGAGGTTGAGAGAAAGTAATAAGTGTAACGAATAATAAATGGACTAAGCCTTTGACGGTATATCTACAAGCGGAATTTGTATTAGTTTTTTTTATCACGTTAATGGTGATTATCCCTGTTTACCCAGTCGATGAAACAGGATAGATCGGATGCTTTGATCGAAGAATCTGACCATTCGAACGCAAACACATTTTATAGTCTAGGAATTCCCGCACCTATTTCACACAATCGCTGTTCCACCGATGTATTATTCGAACTCATTGATCGATAATGGATACCTACCAACAATTTATTATTTCCGTCTTATTAACTTTGTGTTATGATTTAGCCTAAAAGAATTGGAAGTTAAATTATTTAACTACACATTCGTATTTTTATTAAATAATATTATATCATAAGCTTTTCCCTTTCGAGCTATCAATCTTGTATAGTAAGAACGTGAAGGGAAGAATATTTGCAAAAGTTACCAACACTTATTTCTTAGTCATGGGTAGTTTCATGCAATCTTAAAC
Source organism: Timema californicum (assembly GCA_902141385.1). Taxonomy (NCBI): domain Eukaryota; kingdom Metazoa; phylum Arthropoda; class Insecta; order Phasmatodea; family Timematidae; genus Timema; species Timema californicum. The sequence continues at coordinate 35,243 of CABFOW010002983.1, forward strand.
TGTCACTTTTAATAGATAGTTTCAAGACCAATAAAATAATACCAACAATATATTAGGGTGATATGAATATTGACAGCAACACACTTTTTTTTCTTCCAACTGTCCTTTCTGCGTTACTATAGGACATAGAACCAACGTTATTGAACTTATCACACGCATTTATATATAAAAAACACTACTAATATAAAAATGTAGCCGGGAGTAAGAAATGCACTAACCTGCTCCTATTTTCGGGACAAAAAATAAACTCTCTCATATCTAAACAACTTGCACATATCAAGTTATTGCTTATCAATTTTCTATATTATACTATTCATGAGACGTGTACACAAAGGGCAAATGCAAACCGTCACACGAAACTGACCAGCTGGTTGCCTACATCAAATGTTTGAGCATAATTAAATTTTTGAAAAAGTAGAATTTATTCTACGCAGTGTATATATTTTTGAACAGTTTTTCCTAAATGTCTAAAACTATTAATGTTAAATACCATTAAACCAATCTATTCATTTTAATTGTATTTAATGATCTATTTTTTTCATGGATGGATTTCCTTTGTCGCACTTATTTTGCATGACACTGCGTTGGAAATGAGCTGATTCGATTTTTATGATTTTTTTTTAAATCATAAAATTTTTTATGTGTGCTTTATCTTAAGCACTGCATCTTAATACCCGTTCAGGTTATACGCTTATATACTAATTACTTTAGTGGTTTTAGGGATTAGGAAGGTTATATTTAGAGAATGTGTACCATTATTTGCGTGGAGGGAGGGTGGAAAACCATTGAGTAGAATCACCCTCAGTACACCAGACAAAGATTTGAACCTCAATCTCCCCTTCATCGGCAGTCTCGTCTACTGCGAGAGTAGTACGGTCTCCTAAGCGGGTCAAGTGTGCTTTTAAAGCTACCTTCCTTATCCACTTTGGAGCAAGCCGGATTTTAAAATAACAAACCACTTTTTAAATAACGCGGAGTTTCTATACGTCAGCAACGTATCTCATCGTTCATTAGCTATGAGGGTGACCTGGTGGTCTAGGGGTAAGGTTTCGGACTTCTGTGCTGGGGTCCGGGGTTCAATCCTCGGTACCGGCACAGGTTTATCTGATTGCCAAACCCTTCCTTCATCTCTGACAAGACGTGTATTAATCACAACTTGTGAATGTGTGGAATGCCAGGCCTCCACCGTGGTTCGGATTCCACGTTAAACTGTAGGTCCTCCATTTTCATCTCACAATCACCCTACCATTACACATTGGCGTAAGTGCGTATAACCTGAACGGGTAGTAAATCGCGGTGCTAATAATAACATTATCTATGCTAAGGATTTCAATTTAAACTATCAACTATACTCTCTTTGAGTTAGTGATTTAAGTTATGGATTTGATCCGAAAACGCATACAGGATTTGATTGTATCTTTGTTAAGCTTCTTATAAATATCGGTTGTAAAACTATTGTGTATCTTGTTCCTAAAATGTTTGTGAAAGTAATTGTAAATAAGTGTTTTCCAGCATACTATTATGTTTGATTTGAAATTCATCCAGCATTATAAATGCAAGGTTTGATTCAAAGCTGACCTAAATATTCCTAAATATTGAAAGCATATCCGATTTCGAGGAATTTTTTTTTCATAACTTCAAATTTTATTTGACATTAATGAGAAATTGATATTTGATTTAGAAGTTAATTTATTTATGTTTCGAATTGGATATAAAATTTAAAATCTTCTATAGAGATTTCTGAGATATTTCTTACTAAAACTATATTGCATAATTAATGTCGCAGTACTAAATGAATTTTCGAATCCATTAATTTTCACAGCAAAACAAATGACTGAAAATCATTTCGAATAATCTATATTTTCTTTTGTAAAACTTGAATAATACACGGAAATAAAGTGAATTTCTTATTACATGTTTTAAACCCCTAAATGGCACAACCTATTTTGGATATTTTTTCTAGTTTAGTAGTTTCAGGGTGGTCATTATTTTCATAATACACACTTCCCTGTGATTTACAGTTTTTCAAGAAGGTATTATCATTTTTCTAGACATTTCAAAGAATAGTATAGATAAATTAAATTAAATTTTCATAAAAGTGATCCCCAGGAATGTGTGGCCAGGGAAGGGCATGTTTAACCTTTCCATTGTCCTCGTCTAATGAACTTCACTGAAAACCGGTTTCTTTTGGTTTCATAACTGTGTTACAATATTTTTGAACTTCATGACTTTTAACACTTTGAAGAAGAAAATTAAACACAAGGACTTCACTGTTCTTTTAAATGTGTATAATATTAATTTATCTTTTTCGTTTTAATGAAAATTCATTATTGACGCAAACAAAAAAATTTTACTTGTATTTTTCAACCCATCAAATTTTAACCCCGATTTTACGGACAGGCTTTTCCCTCAATTATTTCGTAAAATAGAGGGTTTACTGCAATTAGATTTTACCTCAATAATAACCTTTATGGAAAATTCATACTACACCTAAACCAATGTTATCTTTATTTGACTGTAAAATAATTCCACATCTTCTGCTACCTGATACTCACTTCGGCGGCCCCATGGTCTTGGGCGCTACTCTCGCAGTAGACTAGATTGCCGATGATGGGCCGATAGAGGTTAGAATCTTGGTCAGGTGTACTAAGAAGGATGTTTTTTTTTACAAAGTGACTCTCCACTCTTCCTCTGCGCAAAAGTGAGTAACTTCCTCTAAATATAGCCTTTCTAATCCCTAGAACCATTAGCGTAATTAGTACATAAGCGTATAAACCGGGCGGGTAGTAATACGCAGTTATATAAAAAATCTTCAGCTTATACCAATTACTATTATCAAAGTTTATGAATATTTCCCCCCTTCCTTATATTATATTAACTTTAAAGGAGTGATTGGCTGTGGAATTTGAGGTCAAATTTTCTTGTTCTTCTCGATTCTATCTAGTGTTTGAAAAGTGGCGGCAGACAACTCCTTCTTCAGAGCATTACCAGCATTTCTCAGCTTCACTTTATCTTTTGAGGTCAGACATTTTAGCTCATTCAGTAGTGTGTCGATATACTGAGCTAAAAATCCTGAGTTCTATTCTTGACATGGCCGAAAAATGTATCAGCGGTGAAATGTAGGTCTCCTCTTTCACAGTGATGAATTAACGGCCCGGAGACTGGATGTTTTGTCTGTTCTAGGGTTAAGTTGGTTTATAAGGTGTGCTGATATACTTCAAAAAATAATATCTATCTTTTATCACGACATGTAGTCTATGAGAAGCTTACGGGAACTTTTAAAAAACAAGTGTCTAGAATTTTTAGGCTCCTTAAACTTCTTAATTCATCAGATAATGTGGCGAGTGTTAAATTGTTTTGATGTTGACAACTGTTGTTTACAAGATATCTACTACATCTAGGACTATAGTATATAGCAGTAAAGCGTGGATAAAATATTGTTTATAAAGTGCTGATATATCCTGAATGTAGGATTATGCTCACCTATATATAAAAGGGAAAAAAAAATGCTTTGATATATCGTTTTATAAAGTCCAATAATACATGCATTTATTACACTTCAAACCTACACAGAAAGGCTACAAAAGACATTGAAAATATTGTTTTAAAATGAATAATAACTCTTGAATGTAGTACAATTCTTACACAAACAAATAATTGACGAAAACCTTTGAAACAAAATCAGAAATCTCACATTAATTGAATGAGATCAAATTTGTAAATCTGCGTGGCTGTTGTCATTTCTCTCTCTCTCTTTCTCTCTCTCTCTCTCTCTCTCTCTCTCTCTATATATATATATATAAATTTAGAGTGGTTTGGTCCCACATTGTGGCTTATCATACCTTCCAGACGTGAAATTGGTATGGTATATTTATTTATACTCGTGCTCTTAGTATTTTAATAGAGTATATACTTAAATACTGAGGAAAGCGCCTCACTTCTTTTTTCCCCATTACTCCTCTTCAGTGCTAATTAGGCTTTACAGCTGACGGTGGAACTGTTGAGGATCCAACCCAGCTTCGGGTTGAGTACTATACGTAATATACATATATACATACTTTAGTACACTTATCGCCCGTACTAGAGCATGACATATAACTATTATATGTTTTAAGAAAATTAGTGTATGCTTAAATTAACCATTTAAATAAAAATAACAAATAAATATAAAAAACTCAATATTATCTGATAATACTGTATTTGTCATAAGAATCATTAAAAATAATAGTTAAACTGTTTAAATATCATACTCTGAAAATTGACACCTGGACACGGGAATCGAACCCGGGACATTTGATTTAGTACGCCAATGCTCTTACCCCTGAGCTATACAGGAATCGTCACGTGCCCAGGGTCACTCTTCACTCATATTTTAAGGCAGAGTCTATGGTCCCGAGTCCGATTCGCCTGTCCAGGTGTCATTCTTCAATTTTCAGAATATATCTTGATGGAGAATTCCTCAATAAAAAAGCATAAATAATAGCTCCAGCTATTTGATTCTGTTTATATATGTTTTATTTTATTTTTCAAACCAAGAAAACCTTTGAAAAGTATTCGTAACCTTCCTAACCAAAGTTAGTTTAGCTTCCTCAGGTTTTTTTTTGTGCCCACGTTTTACTACCCGTTCATATTGCCAGTGTGTTTTCACTTATGGGGCAGACATGAAGAATGAAGTATAGGAAATTTACCCAAATTTGTTTAAAAGAAAGTAGATAAACTATTTTAAAATAGCTCACTACATTCAACTAGGATTCAAATAATCACTTTCAAGTCACCGATAAACTAAATTAGATTGACGTCTTTGTCCGTGTGACTGCAAGTGCATTTAGAATACTATTATTATTATTATTATTAATAATAATATATATGTAGTTTCTTTAATGTTTTCTGCTCATATGTAGAGTACACTTTCAATTAGTAAGCCCAATCGACGCAATTTGATAATTGAATTCACTAATAATTCGTATATTTCCAGATAAATCCAACTAATCTATTTTCAGGTTTATGTTTCTTAAAGGTATTAAAGAAACGTTATATACATAGGATACTTCCCTATCAACGAGCCCACACCTTGGTCTCTACCTTCATAATTTATATAATGATTAAAGGTCAGGTTTCGAAACCTGAACAAGTGCGCAGAGAGTGGTTTTCATATCCACTTTCCGTGTTAATATGGGTATTCACTTTAAGTTGCAATCCTCGTTCCCCATCGTATGGCTTGCGTTGTTATTGGCCCTTATTTACTCCTAATTTCCTCTCACCCCCTCATGACTATACTCTTTCGCCAAACCTTGTTGAGCAGAATATTCCATTCGTGTTCTAATATATTAATAATGGACTTTGTCAAAAGTCCCCCTTGTATATACTCTCATGAAACTTAGATCTTCTTCGTTAACACCAAATATTTATTGGAAATATACGTGATTGTGTTGATAAAAACAAAGTGTACTTTTAATTAGTCAAATTTTTTTCATCACATCTCGCCGTTTGGGCTATGCTCATACATTAATTACGATATTGGGGTAGATGTAAGGAAAGTAGGATTTTAGAGGAATTGTACCAGAATTTTCATGGATGTATAGTAGGAAATCATTTAGAAATAATCACCCTCAATACTCTCGACCGGGGTTCGAACCCTGATCTATCCGTCAACAGCAATTCAGTTTAACACGAGAGTGATGTGTTAGACCATGCGACTACCGATGCGAGTCATACATAATAATCATATAACATAGTCCTAATTGTATTCCCCATGTTTTGAACCGATTTCTACCAAATTCATTGGCAAGTATAGGTGAGTGTCAAGCACTCCTGGCTGAAGGATAGAGGGAAATGTGGTAGTTTTCGTTTTTGCCACAATGTGGTTTTTATGTCTTTCATTTAAGATGAATACTGTTGTTTCATTAAAAATACGAACTTGACTCACTCACTTCCCTTAAGTTAGATAGGACCCTTTAACCATAAACTGGCAATAAATAGAAGCAATGCGAACAAAAAATTAATGAGGTTGTCATTGGTTAGAATACATTTTATACTGCGGTAACAATGCTGTTGCTTTATATTATTATTTAACCGATACATAATATAACTAACTACTCACAACGGTGGGCACGTGATATAAGGCGTCAAACTCGTCTTGTAATGGTTTGCCAGTAACGGGGAGTTCAGGGTTATAATCCCAGCCAATTTTAATGAAGGTTATTTTTCTTGAGTGGTTTCAAATTCTCTCCTCACGCAAATGCAGGTAAATTTCCTCTACCCATTAGTATGAATATGTTGGTATCTTGGACGAGTATTAAGACACAATTAAAAAGTAATTACTATTCTATTAAACTTAGTCGTTGGCAAGACGTTCTCTTGGTTGTCGATTTAGGTTTTTTAAGTTTGCAACATGCAAAGCGTGGTGAATTTATTTTCTGGTGATTTGCCTCCTAAGGGTAAAAAACAAAAGGCAGTCGTTTTGTCATGGCTCATGTGCCTAGCTGACTTGATTGACTGGAGTGACAGTGGGACAATAAGTCTTCGTCGCATCCACTTTATTATTTGCTAACTCCTCCTTTAGCTTCCATTTTCACAGAATTATACTTGCGTTTCAGCGTTTTCGACTATCTCATTTATCTAGGTCAAAAACAGGGTGATTCAAATTTATCACATTTTTTTTTTTAAAGATGGTGATGTATTGGCACTTTTTATGCGAGATATTAGTGAATTGGGACCCATTAATTTGATTAAAAGGGATGCAGTTGAACATAGCTACTCCATTCAGTATGTCTAAGATTAAATTAGTTTTTAATGATAGGAATGACAAGGTTAGGTTAATCTAGGATAGAATAGAAATGCCCAATCTTGGGAGGAAAATCGTACTGGAAGGTAGCAGTGCCCAATCCACCTTGGAAGGGAAATCATGGTTTAAGGTGGTAGTACCCAATGCACATTGGGGGGGAAATCATGGTTTAAGGTGGCAGTGCCCAATCCACCTTGGGAGGGAAATCATGGTTTAAGGGTTTAAGGTGGCAGTGCCCAATCCACATTGGAAGGGAAATCATGGTTTAAGGTGACAGTGCTCAATCCACCTTGGAAGGGAAATCATAGTTTAAGGTAGCAGTGCCCAATACACCTTGGAAGGGAAATCATGGTTTAAGGTGGTAGTGCCCAATCCACACTTGGCAGGGAAATCACGGTTTAAGATGGCAGTGCCCAATTCACCTTAGGGTCAGATGGGGTGGGGTCGGGGGAGGAACGAATGTTGTTGGTAGCCTGGTGTCAAAAACATGCCTATTCTGCCACACTATTAAAAAAAGAATCAAACAATGATTATGCTTAGCTCTAAATCACTACACTAACCTTTGTTTTGGATGTGTATGTGCATAGCCAGCCTGGTGCATCGGGAGGGAAGAGAAAGAAGCGTTGACCACATTTGTGGTTTACTCACTCTCTCTCTCTACGTTAATTTGGGTGTATTTCCTCTAAACAACCTTTTGAGAAAAGTTCAGTGTTTTCGCAGTTTTTATGTACAATTTTTTTATGGTAAAAATAAATAAAATATTGTTTTAGTACAACCAAAGTACGATACTTAGCTCAGTCGGTAATGTGTCTACCTACTAAGCTAAGAGTTCCGGGTTCGATTCCTGGCGTGGTCAAAAATCTATCATGGGTGAACTGTGTGCTTACCCTTTCACAGTGATGAATTAACGGCCGGGGGATGGGTGTTGTGTCTGTTCTAGATTTAATTTAGTTTATAAGTCGTGTGTTGATATAATCAGTCAATTCAGAAAGTGCACCTTAAATATATCAAAAATAAATATATGTATATGTCCTGGAATTTAATGACAACTTTTTCTCGTCATTTAAAAAGTCTGTTACCCGCCTCGGTGGCGTAGTTGGCTAACGCGCTTGTCGTGTTGAAGCTCGACTGCTGAGGACAGGGAGATCGAGGTTCGAATCTCGGTCGGGTGAACTGGGGGTGGTTTTTCCTAAATGGTTTTCCACTCTCCATCCACGCAAATGTGGGTTCACTTCCTCTAATTCAACCTTTCCAAGTCCTAATCAATTAGAGTAATTAGTACTTAAAGCGTATAACCCGAACGGGTAGTAAGACGTGGTGCTAAATATTATTATTATTATTATTATTATTATTAAAAAGTCTGTTGGATAATTCCACTATGCTCATTAAAGCTATTCAATATCTGTTGATATCAACATGTGTAGAAAATTAAACTCTATGTTTGTAATGAAACAACGTTTGATTTATTTTGACAAAAAAAAAAAGATTTTTTTATGGAAATTGCAAAAACACTGACCTTTTCTCGAGTTACTTTCATTACCTTAATGACCATGGTACCTAATTCTGTGGTCGTTTGGTGTAAAGCTTCACTCTCGCTATAGACAGTATCGCCGACGACGGAGGGATTTAGGTTTGAATCGTGGTAGTCTGAATTGAGGGTGATATTTACCATCTATATGGTCTCCCACTCTTACTTTACTCAAATTCTGGTATATTTCCTCAAAAATTCTAACATCCCACCCCATTAGCGTAGATATGCGGATAGGAATAAAATGTTATAAAATAGTAATTAAATATATTATTTAATAATATTATTAGCACCGCGTCTTACTACCCGTTCGGGTTATACGCACTTACGCTAATGTGTAATGGTAGGGTGATTGTGAGATGAAATGGAGGACCTACAGTTTAACGTGGAATCCGAACCTCGGTGGAGGCCTGGTATTCCCCGCATTCACAAGATGTCTTGTCAGAGGTGAAGGAAGGGTTTGGTAATCAAATAAATCTGTGCCGGGACCGAGGATTGAACCCCGGCCGCCAGCACAGAAGTCTGACACCTTACCCCTAGACCGCCAGGTCACCTAGTAATTAAAAAATAATTTGTAATATGGGGTCTAACGTTTTGTTTTAGTATTAATGTTTATTTGAATGTAGTTATTTTAGTAAAATATAGAAACATAACAAAATCAGTGGCGGAGCCAGGCAAAGCTTACCAGTAATGATACCCCTCCCCCATGTGTTAACATATTAAATTAGTTAATTTAAAGTTTTCTCAATTTTTAAAAATCACTAAAATTACAAAATCTATAAATAAATCTACAAACAAAAAGGATAAAATAATACATGTTTGATTTAAACTTATCAAGTGATGACATTATTTGTACAAAAGTTGGGTGCGTTTGTCTCTTAAGTTTTTCTTGCAGTTTCAATAAAGAAAACGAAGTTTAAAAATAAATCTACTTGATTCATTTTAATTAATAATTTTCACTCGTAATCTTACTTCTCGGTTCTTAACACATTATAAAACACATAAATTTAAACAAAATATATACCACCTTTATCATACAGTGGGCCAGCTCACACCGGAATGGTAGGGGAATTGACTTTGAAATACATTTCACCCTGGGTGTGGGGTGTGACTCCTCTGACAGGGGTCATCAGGGCTGACCCTGCTCAACTTCTATATTCGGCCACTCTAGCGTTGGTACAGTCCTCGCATGACGTTTGGAGCGAGGGATGAATATTCTTGACTTGAATCATGTATAATGAGCACAATAATACACTACGTGTAGAGAATGGTGTTCCACTTCATATTCATGATTTTTACAAAATATTTTATAGACTAAAAAGAAAGAAAAAAACATATGTTTATGTTAAACAAATGTTGGTGTAGCCTGTTCCCTGTAGTCCCTGATTTAAGCTATCTTAATCGTGTAGGTCTATATATTTACTAAGTTTCAACAAAAGATCATTTGATAAAATTGACGTGATAAACACAAAATATGAATATAAGCGAATTAACGTGGATAGTATATAAAAAAAAGAAGTTCCTTTCCTAAACCAATTACACATTTATGATCCAAACTTTCAATCTGTAGTTTTTTTTTATCAACACTCATATCGCGATGCCCTAGATCCTACACTCCTATTCATTTCAAATCTCACTTTAGATTAGCGTTGAAATCATTTTTATTCATTTTCACACTGGTTTGATGATGGAAAATGGTATCGTTTATTTATAGCCGACGGTAAATGATATTGACACGTGAATGTGAAAGTTCCATTCTGCCATAACAAAATCGATACGGAAAAATAAATACATTTTGCGAATAGGATGGTTATTTGTAGTTTATTTTTTATAAAATGATTTAAACACTTTGCATTGGTATTATTTATTACTATTGATTTATATATTTTTACGTTGGTTATTAGTATGCATTTATTTATTGCATTTTGATAAATTCAATACAATCAGGCCAAAGTAAGGTTTACGTTAGATAGTTAGTTACTCAATAAATTTGTCTCCTTCGCTGGTGGATACGCGGATTGAGTGCCATGTTCATTTAGTCGAGTTTGCTGGTGACAGGGATGTCACGGTTTGAATCCTACCCGGGTGTCTGATGATGGTTCTTCCTAAGTTTTTTCCCATTCTCCCTTCATGAAAATTTGGGTATATTCCACTAATTATACCCTCTTACCCACTTCGGTGGCTACATGGTCTAAGGCGTCACTCTCGCAGTAGACTGGACTGCCTAGACGGGCAGATTAGGGTTAAAATCTCGGTAGGATGTATTGAGGGTGGTTTTCTCCTAAAAGGGTTTTCGCTCTCACTCCACGCAAACGTGGGTAAATTTCCTTAAATATAACCTTTCTCATAATCCCTAAATTCATTAGCGCAATTAGTATATTTACTTACAACACGAATGAATAGTAAGATGTGGTGTTATAAATAAAATACAAATAATTATAACGTCTTCTTCTCTAACCAATTAGTGGAGGTCTAACTTTGCGGATAACCTCGTGTGGTAGTAAGAGACAGTGTGGTAGTAAGAGACAAGTGTAATAAATTGTAAAACGTAAGTTGGAGCAGCTTTGACAAGTGTCTACGCTTTTAAAAAACCTCCATGACGTCAACTTTCAATCGAGCCATACCGACCAAGTGGCCATCACCTGTTGGCGAAGATAGGGTCAACTTATGAATAAATAGGGTGTCATATGGTCAGCACAGCGAACCCTACAGCCGTTAATCTCAGTTTCCTAGACCGAAGCTAATACCTTTTCATAAAAGTAGCTTGTAAGGCTGAGTTGGCCTCGTTTAAGACCCACTTCTTCACTAAAAAAATATATCTGGAAGCTCTGGTGATCGATCCCGGGACCTCTGTATCTGTATACAGGAACTCCTACCACTAGTTTTAACGTTATAAGCCATACAACTTGTTGAAACGAGAACATATTTAAGTTCTTACAGCAGGTTTGCACATCATTTTTATGCCACAGGTCTATTTGATGCCTCATATTGAACATTTAAACTTTTTCTTTATTTAATTATTTTCCTTGATTCCCTTCCTATATAAGAGAAGGGGAGAAAATGCGTGTTATTAAATGAATGATTTATATACGTCGGCCTAGCTACTCCTCGAATGGACAATTTTTTTTTTTTCAGTAGACTACATGGGGCGATATTGAATATTCAACCATCCCTCCGATCCAGAGTAAGCTTAATACATCTGTAGTATCTTGGGGCGATATTGAATATTCAACCATCCCTAGGATCCAAAGTAAGTTTAATACTTCTCTAGTAACTTTCTAGCTTATCGTTGGAACTTGTACCTGCTAGGGAGGGAAAGGTGAAGTTCCTTTTCTTAATACAATTTAAATACATATTTGAATACTACATTCTTCCTCCCCCTGTGGAAACCCAATATCGAGGCCGGGATGGGGTTTAGTTGGAAGCCTCGCCAATTATACTTTTGAGCCATTGTATTGTGCTTGTGTTTTTACACGGTCCAACCTTACGCCTCGTTTTATTCGACACTCCGCTACGTATTTATGTTAAAAAAAATCAAGTTCCTTATAATATAACCACATAACTCTCTTAATAGCGTGTGTCCCTATTGATTTGAGAGTTACGAGCTCGATTCCTGGCATGGACAAAACATATTCTCATTGTTGAAATCAGGGATTTTTCTTTCACAGTGATATATTATTAACGGCTGGGAAATTGGGTGTTGTAACTGTTTGTAAGTCGTGTTATGATATAATGAGTCGATTCAGAACGAGCACGTTAAAAACCCAAACATAATAAGTATATTATTTTAGAAAAACTATTTAACTTGATCAGAGTCAGGTCCATACTCATACATTTATTTGGGGTGCGTATGGAAACG